>APFE030961839.1:243734-268408 GCA_000404065.3 Pinus taeda
AAATGTACATATCCCCAGATCTACAACTAATGAAAGCATCAACTGTGGCTAGCCAAGGTCTTCCTAAAATGAGTGGGTACCCTACTAGATTACTCTTGGGAGTCAAAATCATGAAATCTACTAAATATTCCCAAGAATCTAAGGAGACTGAAATATCTTGTAATACACCATCTGGTTTGATTATTGATCTATCTGCAAGTTGCAGTAAGGTGGGTGTAAAAAGAAGATTAGGAAGTTTTAGTTGTTCCATAGTTTGTCTACTCATAATGTTGATAGTAGCCCCTAAGTCAATCAAAGTGTTTGGAATTTCTATCCCATTTATATGTGTCTTGACAATTGGACTACCTGGATCTACATACTTCTGCATGGTAATTTTTCCCATCATGATATCTGCAATTTTTCCTATCAGGTGGATTCTTCTTGTATCTCTTGGTTTTCTTCCTGGTCTTTTAAGACTCAACTCCTTTATTTGTTTTTGCTAGAATAGGAATCTCTCTAATGGCTTGTAGTAAGGGAATCTTGATATAGACATTCTTTAATTCATCTAGGAAATCATAGTCAGACAACAAGATTTGTTTTTCCACTCCTTTGTCAATTTGTAACCTTTCAGGGAAAGGAGGTGTGGATGAAGATGCAGGTTGCTCAACTATAGGAGTTATGGGGGTTGACTCTTTTTCTTTTTCTTTTTGAGTGTTTCTGCTTTGAAGAGATGCTTCAGAACCTTTATTGGCTTCAAGAGAATCTTGCTCAGAAATACTTTGCTTTTGAGTATCTATAGAAGGTTTTTCTAAAACTCTACCAGATCTGAGTTGTACATCATTGAGAGGAACAATCATATAGGTAGGAAATTGTTGTCCTTATACCATGTAAGCATTTTGAGGATTTTTATTATTGGGATTTGGCAATGGCTGGGAAGGTAGTTGATTTGATTTTTGTTGGAATGGAAGCAATAGTTGAGAATTTTGTTGAGGAGTTTGTTGTTGTTGTGGGAATGGTAATGAAAGTTGTGGATTTTGATTTGGAAGTTTTGGAGCTTGTTGATTTGGAAAGGATGGAGGATATTGATAAAATTGAGCAAACCTCCCATAAGTATTTTGCATGCCTTGTACCCATGATTGATATGGATTTTAAGATTGGGGCCAAGGTTGTTGCCAAGGATTCCAATTTGAAGGGGTTGAAAGTTCATAGGATTACTGAACCCTTGATTTTGTTGCCCCTACCATGGTCTCCTTGTAACAAAACGGACAGACTCCACTGAATTTGGATCTTCTTGAAAGACACGTTTAAGCCCAGGAATTGAAGGAAAATCCTTGGTCTCATGGCTTTCCGAGCAAATCATACATGTTTCTACGACTTTTGCATCCAAAGGACATTCCCTTAGAGCATGTTTCTTCCTACATTTTCGACAAAAGATGGCCAAAGCTTCAGCTTCTGCTTTCTGCTTGTTTTGTATTTTAAGGGTGTCTAGTTGCTGACTAAGGCTCCCTAAAATATCAATTTTGAACTCATCAAGCATATTGCCAATCTCTACCCTACTTACTGAACTTGTTGCAGATTTATTTGCTCTAATCAGAGAGGCCCTTTTGTAGTTTTAGATTTTCCCCCTGAGAGATGGACACATAGTTCTGCTATGTCATGAAGTGGAAGTTGAGAGATATCTCCCTTTCCCATCATCTTTAAAATGTCTATCCATTCATCTCTAATGGCTTTCAATAGAAGGGCTTTCAAGGTCTCCTCATATAGATTACTCATTTTTTCTCTCTTTAAGTTATATTGAAATATTTCAAGTAGGTCCTCCAAGTTTTCATCTTCTTTTTGCATCATCTTGAATACCTCATCCTTATGATTGGTGGGCATGCAATACTCCAGGTACCTATCCAATAATGTTTGTTTCATATCATTCCAACTATTAATAGACTGAGTGGCTAGTCCCATGAACCATTTCAAAGCAGCTCCTTTTAATGTTGAAGGAAACAGTTTGAGTTTTTGATAGTCTTCTATATAATCATAGGTTTGACACAAGACTTCAAACTCAAATAGAAATGTTTCGGGATCCTCACTTCTCAACCCATGAAAGTTTGGGAAGACAGATGGTGAAATGTTTTTCATTGTTGTATGGTTTTCCTCATCGTCTATAGGGAATCAAAATGAGTTATCAGCATCCCTATTTCCTCTGTTGTTACCTGTTCCTCCTCCATTTCCTCTTCCATTGTTTCCTCCTCCTCTACCTATACCTCTACCTCCAAATCCGTCTACTACGTTCTCTGTCATGATAATTTCTTCAGAGTCCTCAGAGTCCTGTGGTTCTAATATTAAGGGAGGAGGAGAGGGAGTTTCTTCCTCTAAATAAGATTTGGTAGATGGTGTAGGAGAATCCTCTAATTCAGCTGCTCCTTGAATTCCAGGAATCTTAAGGCTAGGGGTAGATGGTGGTGAATCTTGTCTATGCCTTGAAGAAGATGGAGTTATGAAAATCAAACTCTTGGCTCTAGCTATAAACCTTCCCCCAGAATCTCTTGCTCTATGCATGTCAATTTTTATTTTTATGTTGGGCTAATAATTCTCTTTTTGATCTTCCAGGTCACACTGGGTGCAAGAAGAGAGCATACTTAAAAAATTATTGAACCAATAACTCTCTTTTCTGATCCTCTAGATCACACTAAGTGCAAGAGGAGAGCATACTTCAAGAAGTTATCAATTCTTCCCTTCTTTTTATTGTTTTTTTTTAGGAAATTGACTACCTAGTTACACTTCCTCGGCAACGACGCCAAAATGTTTTGTCAATTTAGAGTGTCCTAAATTGATGTATTAATTGTCAATTCGGGAGTCGTAAACTATTGGAGTGCGGCACATTATATGTGCAAGATAACCTACTTGTTATGTTTTTGTCGTTTTTGATCTTTTGTTTTGTTTTGGGTTATTTATGTTAATTCCCTAATGTGAGATGGAAATTCTAAAAGACATGTATGATATAAATGTTCAAGGCAATGATGTCCTTTAAAATTATTTTCAAAACTTCAAACTTTTAAAAAAAGGTTTTAAAACAAGCAATGATGAAACTAATTCCTGAAAGAGAGTGAAAATGTGCCACTATTATAATTAAACAATAATGAGCTAGTGACCATGAAACCCAGTATCCTTGTTGCCATGAAAATATAAAAAGAACTGAACTCAAATAAATCCAAGAATTGCAAGAAAAGTAAACTAAAATCACATTACATCGACTCATATTCTAACCCCTCACCATTCAACTCGCTCTGGCTTTAGGAGTTAATCATAAACAACTTAATCAATCTGATATCTAATTTGCAGAAAATAAAACTAATATCAAACTACACACTCATACTTCCATCCCTCAACATTCGAATCGCTCTAGCTTTAGGAGGTAACTGAGAATGACATGAGCAATTCAATAACTAACTTGCAGAAAAATAAACTAATATCAAACTACGCATTCATACTTCAATCCCTCACCATTCGACTTGCTCTGGCTTTAGGAGGTAATTGAAAATGACATGAGTAATTTAATATCTATCTTGCAGAAGAGTAAATGAGCAAAACTGAAATAAATAACACAGTGCTGGAACTAAAAACTAAAGGAAATGAATCAACAGAAGGACAAGAATAATTCCATGTCATTAGTCATTAGAAAACTATGTGCAAATGCCCGGGCTGCCTATTGTAATCTGAAACAAAAGCACTGATCAGTTAACAGCATATAAAACGTGAAAAGCTATGGACAGCTGTCAAATGTTAATGCCATAAGAAATGTGATATATATACAAGTGAATGATTATGGCATAAGGAACATAAAGGAATAAAGCATGAAACTCTACAGTAATAAACAAGACCTCGGCCTGTGCAGGGGCCCTCTACACAATCCTCAGACAATCAATGATCAACCATGAATTGAGCTAAAAAACAGAGTCTTCTCATGTATTAAAATGTCGTCATAACACAGAGATAAAGTTATGAAACAGTTGGCTCGTTAACAGTCAGAATTACATTACCAAAAGGCTAACTAATATGCATATGAGAACGCATTATTTATAATAGAGGATGACATAATTTTTTTCCTACACTCTGCGCTGATAAAAGAGACGTAAACAACCACTTCCCGAGATTTAGCATTATGGATGCCGTGAAGATTCAATCTTTAGAGGGTGGTTATTGGATCGGGTTCATGGAGCAGTCCATAGGTGTTAAATTGTCCCCTAAGATCTAGGAACCACCACGCAAAGCTTCATGTGGTGAAAAATAGAGTTTTATCACCGTAGGACTCTTAAGTTGACCACCGCTTTACCCACCGATGACTATGGCCTCTTCTGATGAATTCAACTGAGCCAATAACTCGGTCCATATCCATGTCGTTTGCAAATCACCCATGTGGCTAGATTCACCTGAAGACACCTACAATATATAATTTGACAAAACAACTGTGGAAAGTTGGGTTGGCTACGGAAGATGACAAGATTCCACAGCTTATAAACAAAAATCTAGTTCAAATAGCAACACAAACACATAGTCCAGAAATCGCTTTAAATACCCTTTTTGAACTAATATGCAATGATACTGATGACTTAGGAGATTTAGATGAATGAGAAGAAGCTAGAAAAAGGTGTAGGAAAGATGCAAGTTTGGGACTCAACAATCATTCTTCTTCAGATCCCCCTGAATTCCAGCCTTTAATCCATAAATTACAAGTGATTTGAATATCTCAGGATGAATATAAGTTATCCCAAGGTAGTGTCCCTTCTCATCAACCCCCATCTGAACGACTCACTAGAGCACAAAGCGAAAAACAGGAATCCCACCAGTTGAGTTTCCTCTACCAAGTCATAAGAAAGCTAGGAAAACACCCACAGAATCTCATAGTGAGGTTCTATCATCATTTTCTTCGACTGTTCCATCCATATCATCACAAGAACACTCATCCATCCCCCAAATCCATATTGGGGTTCATACAGGTACGAGAGAAACATCCTCCTCTACCCAATCACCTTCACCTACTGCCGCACCTTCTTCTACTCATATCTCGATAATGGTAGGAAATCCACCACCAGGGCCATGTGCCAATCCAGGGACTGTAAGAATGGTTGCACCTTTACCTGAATTACCATCTTATCTTGACAAATAGTTTCCCAAATTCAACCTTGACAATGGCCACCTAGCTGAAGGACACATCAATAATTTTATGATATCTATTAATTTGAATAGAGTAATAGAAGAGGATGTAGTTGTAAGATTATTCCCCTATACTTTACAAGGAGTAGCAGGATCATGGTATTTTTCATTACCATCAAGCTCCATTAATAATTCAGATACATTTCAAGATCAGTTTTTGACAAAATTTGGGGATGATAGGTCCATAACAACTTTGATAAATGATCTCTCTAATTTAAAAGCCGAACCAAGGGAACCACTTAAGGACTTCAACTCTCGCTTTAATAAATTATTGAACAAAATACCAACAGCACCTAAGCTTAATGATGAAGTCAAAAATGAATGTTATATTTATGCTTTACCTTCAAATTCAACCATCTTTGTAGACAGAGTTGCTAAGCCAACATTAGTAGAAAATATGAAAGAGGCAATAGCTATAGAGAAACATATGCTATTCGTAGAAAAGAAAAACACCATAGATAAAAGGAAGTCTAAAAAAGTGTCTTTTAAAGATGATTCTAAGAAGATACAACCAAAGGACCCGTTCGACCTTGAAGGGTTACAAAATATCTTGAAGACCATGTTGAATGAAATGGTTGATATAAAGAAACAAGTAGCAGAAACCTCTTCTAAGAAACCATTTAAATGCTTTAAAAGAAATATTCCAACCGATCCTAAGCCTCCAAATGCTATAAAAAATGTTGAATCAGAAGGGAAAGAGGAAGAAGTTTCAAATGAGGAACAAACCAACGAGAAAGATATGATAGAACTACAAGGGATGTGGGACTTCATTCTTCCAAGTGAGGAAGATCAAGAAGCATTACCTGTTTCCATTGGAAGTAGAAATCAATTCGATCCTCCATAGTCTAGTACTAAACAGAAAAACCCAATTCCAACTCCCAAAGATAAAATCATATGTAATAAATCCTCACAAAATTCTACTCAGAAAAACCCAATCCAATCTAATTCAACATCTTCATCTAGAACACTTATTTTCTCAAATGAAATGGAATACAACATTGTTGAAGATATGAAGAAAACTAGAGCAAATATTACTCTTCACGAGCTCAGTAAGTTAAAGCATCAACATAAATTACTCTTGAAAGAACTCAATGCAGTAACTACTATGCCTCTTCCCACCACTATAATTTCACAAGATACTCATGAAATGGGAAGACCTACAACTAGCATTGCAAATAAAATCAACCCAACTGACATTTCTATAGTTGGTAGAAGATCCAAATCCCATACTCTTCCAATCCTCCTAACTTTTGAAGTTTTCAATAAAAAATTGCACAACTATGTAGTTGATTCTGGTGCATCATCTAACATTTTACCTAAGACAGTTTGTGCTAAGTTAAACATCTATCCTCAGAAATCCACAATACGAATACTACAGCTAGATCGCTCTCAAGTCGGAGCTGTCGGAGAACTTAATCAAATGACTATAAGGCTTTCGTCAAACCCAAAAAATTGTGTCAAGCAATTGATATACTTGTGGATAACATTCCTAAATTTTATGGACTGATCCTCAGTAGGGATTGATAAAAAAAGCTTCACAGTTATTTTGCAACCGACTAGTCCCATATGTGGCTCCCCTACAATGGAAAACCAAATCAGATCAAAGTTGAATGAGAGAAACATCAAAAGTACATAGTGACAGAGTTAGAAGGAGAAAATGAGCCTGTAGCGTATAGCAACAACATAATCGGAAATTATTATGTTGAGTCATTTGAAGGAAATTTTAGTGCTCAACCTTCTCGTTTTTTAGAAAATTCCATTTGATCTCAGATAGAAATTTTTTCTCAAATTGATACTTCTAGATGTATCAATTTTGTAGATAAACCTGTGAATAAAACCTTGTTTTGGAAATCGTTTTTTGATGGTTCTAAATCCAACGATGGAGTAGGAGCAGGTTTTATATTAGTTAGTCCAAAAGGAGAAAAAACCATTGTAGCATGTAGACTTGAATTTGATTACACAAACAACACAGTTGAATATGAAGCATTGGTTCAAGGTTTATATAAAGGAATTGGACTTAATATTAAATATATTCATGTATTTGGAGACCGTAAGATTGTCATTAGACAGTTAAGAAATACTATACACTGTTTGTCAGGCCATTTGAAACACTATCAATCCTTAGTACAAGACTTGACTTCACACTTTACAACATTTAATATTTCATCTATTCCAAGACTCCAAAACGCTAGTGCTAATCTTCTTGCTATTGTAGCTTCCAAGCTTATTCCATCATAGGACTACAACCCAAATAGATTCTTGATTGAACTAATTTTTAGACCCTCTATTCCTGATAACATTAAAAACTAGAGAGTCTTCAACAATGACCCTGATATTGTGAATATTCTTACTTCAGAAAGGTCTTACAATGATCAGATAATTGATGAAGACCAACATGACAAACAACTAGAATAAGAAACCCACAATAACCCTATACCAAAATACATAGTCAAGTTAGAGGACCTATATGACTTAAAGGACAGATTTAAATTATCAACCAAATCAAAACTCTAGAGTTCGACATTGAGATATGAATTAGTCAAAATTGGGGACAGACATGAAACCACAAAACATCAACCTAGGTCTTAGTCTGACATCTAAAGAAAAATCAGTTTTTATTTGATTTCTAAAATAATACAAGAGTGTCTTTGCCTAGAATTATGATGATCTTAAAACCTACGACACTTCAATTATCCAACATTCAATTCCTAGGATCTCCGAAGAAAAAACTTGTTCAACAGAAATTAAGGAAGATACATCCTAATTTGGAAAGTCAGATTAAATCTGAGTTAAACAAATTACTATGAGCCAAGATTATTTTCTTGTCAGCCATTCCAGCTGGGTCTCCAATCACATCCAAGTCAGAAAGAAAAATGGTGATATTTAGATTTGTATATACTTTCACAACCTCAATAAAGCTTTCCAAAAGAATAATTTTCCATTCCTTCCCATGGAACAAATATTACAATCAGTCGTGGGGTCTAAGTTGATGTCCTTTCTAGATTGATTTTCATGGTATAATCAAATCTTTTTCTGCCCGGATGATCAATTGAAAATTAAGTTCAGAACAATATGGGGCACTTATGCTTATGAAAAGATGGCATTTGGACTAATCAATATTGCTGCCACATTTCAAAGAGCCATGGGCATTGTGTTTAAGGGATTAGTAAACATGTCAGTGGTAATCTACATAGACGACATAACGATATATTCTAGAAAGCGTAGTAATCATCTCAAAGGCTTATAGCAAATCTTTCAATGTTGTCAAAAATATGGAATTTCACTTAACCCCAAAAAAGTTTTTTTTGCATTGAGTGAAGCAAAACTTTTTGGATTCATAGTATCCAAATCAAGAATCCATATTGAGCTAGATAGAATCTAGGAAATTTCTGAGATATCTTTACCCCATAATAAAAAAGCAATGCAGTCTTTCCTTGGTCATATCAATTTTGTTAAGAGATTCATCCCTAACTTGTCAAGAATTGTGTCACCTCTCCAAGCCATGGTAATGAAAAACTCTCTCTTCAAATGGGGTCATTCAGAACATGAAGCATTCAACTTGATAAAACAAGCAATTATAAATGCCCCATGTCTAGTGACACCAAATTTTTCCAATCCTTTCACCTTATATACATTTCCCTCCGAGAAATCAAATGCTACCATACTCACATAAGCGAATAAAGGTAAAGTTGAAGCCTCAATCGATTTCTTCATTTCAAATTTGCAAGGAGCCGAATTAAATTACTCTGATGTTGAGAAATATGCTTATGTTGTTTTCAAAGCAGTTGAATACTTCAGACCTTTCCTACTCAAGTCTCACACCAAAATAATAGTACCATTTCTAGTAGTAAGAAATCCTTTGGTACAAAAAGATGTGGGCAAAAAGAGATAAAATTGGGTCACAGCCCTGCAAGAATATGGCGTTGAAATTAAACTAGCAAATATCGTAAAAAGTCAAGGTTTTTTCACTATGTTGGCAAGAGCATTCAACATATCATAATCACAGTCTCCAGATAGTGAAGTACAAATTTATGAGGTAAGCCTAAACAACTCTAAATCAAGAGATGTTGATATCATTTTCTACCTAAGAAATGGATATGCCCCTCTACATTTGAATTACACAAAGAAAAGAGCTTTGAGGCTAAAAGATAAACAATATCAAATCATCAATGGTGTACTGTTTAGAATGAATTATGAATTTGTTCTCCTTAGATGCCTCGAGAAATCTGAAGAAAAAAAATTATTGCAGGAACTCCATGACGGACCAGTAGGCGGAAAATATGTAGGAGATGCAACAAAACATAAAATCCTACGTGTTGGCTACTACTGGCCAACTCTATTTAAAGATGCATATAGTTATGTAACGAGATGTCAAATTTGCAAAATTTCTGCTAGAAAACAAAAGAAGCCATCGTTGCCATTACAATTGGTCAACATTGATCAACCATTTGAACAATGGGGATTATATATAATAGGTGAGATTGTTCCTCATTCTTCTAAACAACACAAATACATCCTTACAACTACTGACTACTTTCCGAAATGGGTAGAGGCAGGTCCACTCAAGATAGCCAACTATGAGAGTATCATTGAATTTATAGATCAATTCGTCCACACCAGGTTTGGATTGCCTTCTGCCTTAATGTTTGATAATGCATCCTATTTCTCGGGAAATTCCATGATAGAATTTTCTCTCAAAAGAGGTTTCAAAGTCAAATATTCTATTAATTATTATCCACAGGAAATGGGTTAGCTGAATCAACAAACAAAAACCTTATTAGAATTATTAAGTGGAGGATTGATCAAAATCAAAGAAATGTGCATAAGTCTTTAGTGTATTCTCTCTGGGCAGATTGAATAACTCATAAAACCTCCATTGGCACTTCTCCTTCTAATTTAATTACAAATTCTTAAACTCGAAGAGGAGCAAGAAAAGGCGAGAATTACTCACGCGCATCATCAACAATTAGTGAAAGCCACTTTTGATTCAAACTCAGTATCCAAAAAAAAAAAATTCAACTTGGAGACTTAGTATTAAATTGGATAAAGCCCATGAAGAGAAAGACAAGCATACTAAATTCCAACGAATGTGGCTTGGACCATTCTAGATTGTTGAACTCATTGGCCCATCAATTTTCATGTTACAAGATTTAGCAGGGAAAAGGGAATATTTACCTGTTAATGGATAGATCCTAAAGAAATATTTTCCATAGAAGATGATCTCTTCTATTTTTCTGTAGACCATAGTTTTAGTTATGTTTTCTTTTGATAGTAAAACATGTTGATAATACTCACTTTTGGTTTCATGAAAAGAATAGTTTCTCATTTCAATTTTTTCTTTTCGCTTGTATAAGAAGGAATGTTTATGAAAATTAATCTCCATTTATGAAACATATGGTTAAGTGTTATTATTTGGAAAATTTTTGCATGTACTTCTGTTTCAACTATTTCAGTTTTGGTAGAATGAACCTTAGGAATAAATTTTCCTTACATCAATCACAAAAGGTATCAATAACAAAGCAAAGATTGTCTGTGGAAAAGCTATTTTTAAACTGTACAATTGTCATCTAGGAAAATCCTTAAGGAACCTATGACTTCCCCCCCACTCGAGGAATTTGCAAGATTCAAGGAGTAATCCAATTATACACTTTAAACTTAAAGAATAAAAGGTCTCATCATGAGCCGGCTTACCATGATCATAAATATTATAGCTAACTGACATTGCCATACTGAATATCAAAACAGGGTAATGGCTCGAGATTGTTTCAATCAAAAGACAAGTGGTCTCATCAAGATCTAGCTTGTTCAGTTAAGTTATAAATCAAGTGAATGGAACTATCAATTTTGGCCACTAAACCAAGGCATTTTTCTTTAAGGAATAAAAGAAAAATAAGGAAAAAAATCAATAAGTATATATGAGGATTTATCTTTGAAAATTACATTCTTCTCAAGTGGGATAGTGGATCATTATTGAGTAACAGGTAACCCTGTCGAGGCATTGAACGCATGCTGGCAGTAGAGGCTCTACCTATAACAAATGAGTACACCAAAACTGATCTAACGAGATGCTTTGATTTATCTTTACAACCAAGTAATGACTGTTGTGATTAAAATGACTGACTCTGACTCGAAACGTTGACAACGCAAAAATGAAAACTCTGGAATATCCGAATTTAGATTCTAAAGAACCACACCACAGAAATCTACAATCCAGAATAGAGGTAGTTAGAACAAGATGTTGTTATTAATAAATAACATTTCTTACCTTATATTTCATACAATGTAGTTTCATTTTTAAAACCATCTCTATTTTGGAAGTTTTAGAAAATTCAAAAAGAAAAAAAAAACCCTCAGAGGTAACTGGTTCATCTAAGTGAATCGCCAATTGTTGTGCTTATCAACAACCCCCCATTTATTACTATTAGTAATAACATCAATAAATGGGGACCGTTCCAAAAAATCAAATATTAGCATCTAATCATGCCTTTTTATTTTTAGAATAAAATAAGATGTTAAAGTGGAACTTGCTAAATCATGGAAATTTACCTTTTCATACTTTAGGCACATAAAACTTCAGAAATGATAAGTTTCTTAAATAAGCGCCACATGATCAAAAGAAGCCTAAGAATAACTTTATACCCGAAAGGTTATGAATATTTAAACAAACCTTAAAAATACCTGCTTTAAGAAGATTATTCTCGCATTCTGAAAAACAATTATGGCAGACCTCCCTTATAAAAGTTACCCAATGAAAATGCGATCCGCGAAATGCGAAATCATATAATTCCTATAACCTTCTTGCATCGCAGTTTCAACCATGCGGATCTATTTGATAAAGCATAAGTAGATATTTTGAAATGTAATAGCATCTCACATATCGCATATCGGATTAACTCACATGGTGGTAGGTCTTAACGAAAACAGGTTTTTGCAATATAGTGATCTGGAATATTGCGCAGGAAATCGCAAAATCAATTTTATTGAAACTCAAAGGATTCACGGTTCTAGGAGACTACTTCTCGACTTTCGATGTGAAGTTATGAACATTAAGTTCAGCATAACAGTTCATTAGTGGATATTTATTAAAAGAATGATTACGATTAGTTGTGAAAGGCCATTTGATGCAAGTTGATATCTTTTAATGTGATTTAGAATTAAAGACCCTCTGTCACCTTATTCTCATCCTTCTATTGATTATTTCTACATTCACTATAATTATTATCTTATTATGCTCTCTGTTTGTAACTTTCAGGAAGAGCACATAGAGCACGACCTCCAAAGAAATGGTGAAGGAAGGAAAGGTACCTGCTTCTGAGAAGTCAGAAATGACCCCCCTATTCATAGACACTACCTGTAATTGAGATGCACAGACATCCAAATGGGAAACTATGTATTAGTTATTAGATGAAGAACAACTGAGAATAATGGAAACAATAGTTACAGTTGATGGATATGGTTCTTCTGATGCTTCTTTGACTGAACTTGCATGCTCATTCTTGCACTGCATTGTTGCAAAACCAAATATACTCCCTTATACCGACATGGATTGTAGATGATGCAAACATATCTGATAGAGAATTCAAGATAGCAAGACAAGAAGTCATGGGGTCGTTTTCTGCAGACAACCTGAGACTCATGTACCATCTACGAGAGCCGCGGGCCATCTACAACAAGCAATTTGTCGAGAAGTTTGCCAAAGAAAATGAAGACTTGTCATAATGCACAAAGAATTGGTCGAAAAATGAAGAAAGACTCAAAAAATATAAAGATGGTATGTATGCCATCGGTTCTCTTAGTTCTCCCTTTTGTTTTGTTGCCGCTATGTTATGTAGATTGTTTAGTAAACCAGAAAACACCAAATTTTCATAAGAATGGTTACCCCTAGTGGATGCAGTTGTCAATGCTACAACAATAAATTGGACTCAATTCCTATCAGATAATTTAGCCACTGAAATTTTAGAGTACAGAAGAAAAAGGAGTCTTTCTTCGAGGGTTTACCCTCCATTTTTCATGAGCGCTTATGTTATGGACGCTTTTTGTTTTGGCTTCAAATTCTCTATTATGGGATGTAAGTGGACTACTCAAAATCCACTTTCCATTCAAATATATCACAAAGTCATGTGGGAATCTAATTTCATGCCACATTTCTTCAAAATTTGTCACGGATTTATGCTTATGTTTCACAAAAATATTTACAACTGAGATGCCCCAAGGTTTTCTCAAGAAGCCAAGGTAAGTATTCTCCCCATAGCTAGATGGTTCAGGGAAGAATTATTCACATATATCAGAGTGTTCGGTAGTATTTCCTCACCCCATGTTTTACCTTTTTATGTCCTAGACAAATTGATGGCTAGGGAGATAGCCTATCAGACATGTGGCGAGTGAAGAATGAGCAAGATACTGAAAGATTCCAAGAAGGCCATTTGGCCTCAATTTTCTATAACACACAAAGTATTTGCATTACATGACTTACGGCATGCTTTCAAAGAAGTTGACAATGTATTATCTTTGCAATTACCCAAGTTCCCAAGAAGGCAATATGATCCCTTTGGTATTGTAAAAGATTTTAACACAATGGTTAAAATAAGAGTATTTACCCATGAAAAAGATCCCTTTAATGATGTTTTCCTACAGAAAAAAACCTTCATATAAGTGCAGCAAATGGCACAAATTATTTTTGACCAAGTAGGTCTCCAAACTTTTAATAATTACAGAAAACAAAGGTTATCGAAGGTCCCATTGGACCAACTACTCATTAAACCAGTAAGAGATCCTACTCACTGTGTAAGCATAAGTGAATATTCAAAAGAGAAATCCAAAACAAGTTCTATAAATGAATCCATAGAAAAGTTTGGCGATCAATCTAAAGAAACATCAGAGAATGAACACAACAACATTGAGGAGTCAATAAAAGACACAGCCCAGTCCACAACAAAGTCTGATCAGTAGTTGCCATTTGTAAAACAAGATAAAGCCTCAAATCCCCTTACAAAGTAAGCAAAGCCACCTTTAATTGATTTGGAAGAAGAATGGGAAAGTTTCAATAAGATACTCAACGCAGAGGAAGAAATCACAGAACAGCCAACAAACCCACAAGATACGACTGCAAAAATAGTAATAGAAAGAGATGTTAGCATTCAGGAAAAAGAGCATATTCTCATTGCTCCCACATATGAGATTATATTGAGAATAGATGAAATTCCTCCTCTAGATATATTCTACAACCCTCAACATAAAGTCGTCGTTAGAAGACAAAGAAAGAAAAGAAAGTTCGACTCTATGCTCACTCTTGAGGATGGACCTCTAGATGTTCTCTGGTAAGACCCATCTGCAGATCCATCGGCTAATCTCACTAGACTCTCGCAGGTTGCGGGCACATATACTTCAGCAACCATTGATGAAGCAATAGAGGTACAATTGCTAATCAAAGAAAAAGAAGATAGGATTTTGTTATTGGAACGATATATACAGGAAGTTAGTATCAACCAACAAGCAGAAATGCAGTTAGAAAGACTTCAGCAAAATTTTCAGTAAATGCAGTTGGCACATCAGAGCAGTTTAGCGGGTAAAGAAGCACAATTACAGAGCATAATAGGACTTCATAAACTGATCCCAAAATTGAACAGTTTTTCATAGAAGCACTTGGCCTCAATTCCCAGCTTTTACAACAAAAATAACTATTATGCTAGAAGATTTCACAGTGGAATTCTCACTGTGAAATGAGTGATAACATAACAAACCAAGTTGTGGAATTACAACTTGAATGTAATTCAATTTTTAAGAAATTCTGAGACTTCTTAAACTGGCATAAATCTGAATATGGGAAAAAAGCGGACATGTCCAAAATTGATGAGTTGCATAAAGAAATCTTATTTACGAAATGGGACTTTAGGCTTAGGGAGGTAGAATAGGCAATGGAGAATGCAAAAATACCAAAAAACAGTATCATCGAATGTGTAAATGAAAATCTACACAATGCCAATTTGGTAGCAAAAACAACCCCTGGCTTTCTTCCAAAACCACAACAACTTGAAGCAGTGTGGAAATAGGTAGTGGAGAAAAGGGTAGAGGCAATTAGACAAGTAAATAGGTTGAACTGGGAGGCATACATAAACTACATAGCCAATGGATTACCCTGAAGTGCTTGATTACTTCTACCGAGAAAATGGTGTCCACACTTACCAATGTTGTATTCGCAGGACAACTGAAAGTTGAAGTCGGCCAACCGACACTCCTTAAACCCATGCTGGATATTTGCGATCTCAAGGACTAGATGCAGAATTAGTGATAGACATATTTTATTTTTGTTTTCTTTTGTTTTCACTTAAAATCAGTCAGGTCATTTAAACCTCCTCATCTATTTTTGTAATTTCTATTTTTAAGTTTCATAGATTATTATTTAAACCCCTCTCATGCATTTAGAGAGGGATCCAGAAATTTTATCAAAAACATTCTTCAAAATGTGCACTTATGCCCCCCACTGAGGAGGTTTTGGTAAAATTAATTGAATGCAATTTATTTTCTACTTGAGTTTAGCATCTTCTACTAAAATTTCACTTTTGTACTCTTAGTTGATTTCAAATGATTTGAAGTTACATCAATATTGCTAGAGCACATGATTAGGGCATATTACAAATGGTACCTCTATCTCTTAATGCTTTTTACTTGTGTATCAAGCAATAAATTATTTTCAGTTATTTATGTATGAAAGTTTAAATTCTTGGTTATCATTATTGCACTTTTGTATGATGATGATTTATTCTTTATGATGAATATATGAATGACTCTTTATGCAATATATCTCTCATATCATTTTATCTAACTTTTTATACGAAACAATCATTAAATGGATTCTCTTCTTATCTTGATTGAATGATCTTTATTATCAATTACTTTCAGAAATCATTGTAGATCGCATATATAATTGTTACTCTAGGGATAGTCTTAAAATTAGATGTTTTCTTTCATTATGATCGATTGCATATGATAGTTAGAAGATAGATTAATTTTAGAATAAGTATTCACCCCATAAAACCCAAAAAAGAAGAAAAACATCATCTCGTTAGTACAAACATCATACATAGATTTGGAAACAGGTCCCATCATCCCCATTCGGAGCCACTATTCGAAACGGAAAAGAAGCTATCCTAAGATCTAGACCAGGTGGTTATCCCCCTTGTTGGAGTCCTGATTTTTTGAGCCTTCAACAAGTCCTTGAGATCTAAGCCACTTTTTCAGAACCAGAACCTAGGAAACTGCCTAGAATAAAGTGATAGCTTGAAATCAGTAAAAGTACAGGGAAATAATGATGCAAAATCAATAAGCTGAATAAGACCATAACCAGACCCCTACTAGCCATCACAGGAATTTCATCAATCATATAGTCAAAATGTGACCTATAGGTGTAAACAACAAAATTAAGTGTAGGGATCTCATACTTATATGAGAATTGTTATGAACCATTGTTCCATCATGTCAATTATTCACTATAATCTATTAGGTCATAAGCACATTATCCATTCATGTACAAAAAAAAGAATGTTGAGAACCATACAAAGCCGTTGTTGTAAAATATACATATAACCAACATAATAGGAAAAAAAATGTCATAAACATATCAACCATAAAAATCCACACATACATCAATAAATTTATAGATGAAAATCAAGCGAATTAATTTATCATTAATGAATGTAATGAACCAACAAAATATGGGACTACCACATTCCACTGAACCATAGAATAGCTCAGCCATGTCTCTCTTAGGTCAATCACCCCCATGCCACCAGATTTCCTTGCCTACACCGTGAGGCTGCGATTATCTTAAGGTTTACTATGAATCCGCAGTCTGATCCAAGGATCACTAGGCCCTCCATCGTGACATACTCTCCAACATTTACCGTGCATCCCATCCTGGAACCACTAGGCCCAATAGAGAGAAAATCTACCTATTGTCTTCACTCTATATCCCTCCATTCACCAAGAAGGATATCTATGCCCACCAAGGCACATAATCTAGCTTTACTGTAACCCATAGATCAGTTCAGAGATTATTAGGCCAGTGGCTTCATGATCCTCAGTTCGGTTTAGGGAAAAATCATACCATGTGTTTGTCAATTGAGAGATTCACACCACTCAACCTTGAATCCAATCTAGCCATCCCACATAAACTAAATGAGAGAACCACCTCATCAAAGCTATTAGGAAATGGCAAGGCTAGGCTAAAAATATTTCCACACCTCGAAAAAACCATGCCATGGTAGAAACGAAACACATGTTATCCCATGCATGCCAAGTATATAAAGGAAAATACACATGCAAGTCAATACCTACAATGAAGGATATTGTAGTTGTTTGATCCTACCTTTCCCTACTTGATCTTTGCTTCCTTTTGTCTACTTTACCTCTCTTGCTCCATTGCCAAAGATCTCTAAGAAACTCTAACTATCCAAGAGAGTGAGAGAGAGAGAGAGTAATGAAATAGCTTCAACAATAAACTAACCAAGCCTTTCCCACTAATGCTCATAAGCCTTTTTATTAATGAGGACTCTGTTTTCTTCATTTTCCATTGTTTTCCTTCAACTTCCTCCTCACATGCAACCTATGACCTTTTGCCTTCCTTCTCTCCTAATTTCCTTTATTTTCATAAATAATTGTGCCAAAATGCAATTTTTCCTTACCAAATCCTTAGCCATTGCCTTTTCCAATTTCCTTAGCCATAAACAACCAAATGAACACCCAACTATTGTCTTATACAATTTTAAATGGAATTTTTTCCAAGACTGTCACATTTACTCTAGTGTGACTTCAGTTATTTGTTGTTGAATTTTTCCTTTTCTCCTATCTAATATATTTAGTTGTTACAAAATAATGTGAATATTTGTTCACTCAACTTCCATTTTCAAGTTCATTATTTCCTATGTTTCTACTTCTCAATCCTCGTCATCGTATCAAAGATTGAGATTATATAAGACTTCTTCGTAATAACAATTTCAAATTTTTATGCTGACTGAGAAAGTGTAGAAGGTGATATCTCAAGGAGGAGAACAAATTGGTATAGAAGGAGAAGGTGAAGTCATAGTTTTTCTTAAAAAAATCATGAGGGGTGACACTCATTTCCCTTCACACTCAAGAAGCTAAACAAGGATCAATGGCATCACTGTCACTTCTACACAGTAAATTTTTTTGAATCATTGTGGACCACTGCAACATTAAGAGTAACAACCTCACAGTATAGAAAGAGCATGCCATTTTTCTTCCAAAAACTGAGCACACAATTTTTATTTCTGAAATCTCTCTACTAAAACATCGATGTGGAATAAACTAGACCTTACAATTTCCATTGACTTTGCAAGAGTGTTATAGTTCATTATTAAAATTCCCATTGAAACATTTTGGAAGATACACCTTGTCACAAGCTAAAATGAAAGACAAAATTCATTCATTAGTTTACAAGTCAAATATTATTCCTTTAAACCACGGCATGAGTTTTTTTCTTAGGGGAAAAGTAAAGTAAAAGGTGTGAAATTTACAGGAACAATTTTTTTTTTCCAAGTAAAGGTGAATCCATTTTAGATTCGTGGAATTTTTTTAAAACAAATTCTTCTATACAAATGTAAAAAAGCGTGTGTCCACTTTGTAAATGATGCCTTCCTCTAGTTCTTTGCCAAAGACACTAATTTTGCTTGGAAAAAATTATGAATTTTTGTCTTTACTAATGAAGAATTATCTTCAAGCCCAAGAATGCTAGGAAATAATGAAAAATAACTATGTCAATTCAACCTAAGAAGCATTAGCAACCATGGAAAATACTTAGAAAACCATAGGTTCCGAATATAGAAGGAGCATCGAGACAACTGTTAGATCCAAAATTTAGTTGATGAATCTATCTTCGGTAAAATAACTAATGCAACAACAACAAAGGTATCTTGGGATATTCTCAAAGTTTCATATCAGGGTAATGATATAATTAAGACTGATAAACTCTAAACATTGAGGACATAGTTTGAAACCCTAAAAATGGCTAATATAAAGAATGTCAATTAATTCATGACTAGAGTCATGGGTATCATTAATCAAATTAGGCTTATTGGTGAAATGATTGCACATCAGAAGATCATTGATAAATTCCTCCGATGCGTGCCAGATTAATTTGAAATGGTTGTGGCCATAATTGTAGAGTTGAAATATCTTACAACACTATTAGTCGATCAACTGATTCGATAACTTTTGTCACATGAGAGATGAATTGACCTAGAATAAAGGTCCTTGGAACAAGCTTTTAAGACACAATCCTCTTTTGGTAGAGGCAAAGGGAGAAGATATAGATGAAAAAACAAGCAAAGAAAAGGTAGAGGAAGATCTAAATAAAATCATCATGCCACAAAAGGTTTCACATTAGAACAACCAAGGGTATCGAGACCCTCATAAAAACAGAAATAAAGAAGCATAAAATGGAGAAACAAATCTAATGTAAAACGTTATTATTGTAAGAATTTTGGACACTATGAACACGGATTTGAAACAAATTTTCAGATCAACAAAAAGCAAGTTCCCATATCTCCAATAATGAAGGAGAACCTTTTGCAGCCATGTTTCTCTCCTTTCATAGTTTTGAAGATAATTACAGCAAGGACCTTTGGTTGATGAACAATGACTAAAACAACCATATGATCAGTAACAAAGATATGATTTCCTAGATTGGTGCTTCTATCAAATTTGAAATTACTCTTGGTGGTTGTTGTCATAGAAAAGGTGAAGGGAAAGGTATTGTTCCTATTATTACTAAAAAAGGTTAAAAAAAAAAATATACATGATATTTATTACTATCCACACCCGAAGCAAAGTATTATTAGTGTAGTTCAATTGACGGTACACAACTATAATGTAATATTTCAAGTGAACCTCCTAGTAGAAGAGTTACAGGAAAACTAGAAAAGAACACAAGTAGAACATTTCCCTTGACTCTTAGAATTACAAAAATCTCACTGTCATTTTCTCACAATGTCTCAAAGATAGGTGAGTCACAATTATGGCACTCTAGGTACGGTCATATTACCTTCAAGAGCCCTAGTCTTCTTTTAAAACATTCTATGGTCATAGGTCTTCCTGTTGTGAATGAACAATATTGTCAATGTGAAATTTGAATTCATGGGAAGCATAAAAGACACGACTTTCCCACATATTCCAAAAGAGAAAAGAACCCTTAGAACTAGTCGAGATAGATATTTGTGGACCAATGGAAACGCAATATATTGGTGTCATTTTTTATTTTTTGACCTTTATTTTCTAACTATAGCATGGAAAATATATATTTATGTTCTTAAAAATAAGTTTGGTATTTTCTCAAAGTTCAAACAGTTCAAATCAAAGGCAAAAAATCAAACTGGTAAGTTTTTGAAATTATTGTTGTCACATAAAGGAGGATAATGTATTTCCAAATATTTCTGAACATTTTGTCGAAAAAAAGGCATCAATATGTAGAACAAAACCAAATGCACTCCATGGTAGAATGGAATACCTAAAAGAAAAAACTAATCAATCATGAATATGCAAATATGCACACTTCGCAGGAAGGAGTTGTGTAAGAGTATTGGGATGTAGTATCCACTATTGTCGTATATATTCTCAATAGATATTTGATATTCAATGTTAAAGATATAATACCTCAATAATCCTGGGATGATAAGAAGTTGCAGGTATCTCAATTTCAAATATTAGTTTGTGTAGAATTTTCACATGTTCTAGAGAAGATACAACAAAAACTTGATGATAAAAGCGAAAAATTAATCATTGTAGACTACAATGAATAGTCAAAAGAGAATATACTCTACAGTATGCCTACCAAGAAATTTTTGTTAGTAGAGATGCTAAGTTCTTTGAAAACAAATCTTGGTGTGATAAAATTGATGAACCTTCAGATCAATATCTTCATCCACCAAGGCTGCCAATATTGTAGTTACCAGAAGAGCCACAAGACTTTAGAAATGATGCTTTTTCCAACACTGAATCATCAACTTCAGTAGATAATCTGAAAACTAGAAGCATCAGGGATATATGTGAGTATGAACATTATTTTGAGTAGTAACATATCTTTTCCTTTCTTTCCTGTCAACCAACTTACATTGAAGAGGTATTAAAAGAGGAGCATTTGGTGGATGCAATGAATCATGAAATCACAACCATAGAGAAAAATGAAGTTTGGGAATTGGTTGATTTCCCAAAAGACAAATCCATCATTAATGTCAAGTGGGTCTACAAGACGATATTGAAAGAAAAAGGAAAAATTGAGAAACATATTCCAAGGCTAGTCACGAAAGGGTTCTCTCAATAGCTTGGCATAAACTATGGTGCAACCTTTGCTCCAGTAGTAAGGTTAGATACAATCAGATGTATTATGGCCACTACAACTCAAAACAAATGGAATGTTTTTCAATTGAATGTCAAAGTTACTTTTTAAGTGGATATTGGAAGAAGAGGTTTATGTGGAACAAGTGCCTAGTTTTGATGTTGCAGGGAAAAAGCATCAAATGTACAAGTCGAAGAAATCCTTATATGGCTTGAAATAAGCTCCCTGAGCTCAGTACATTCGAATTGACTCTTACCTCATCAATAGTGGATTTCACAAAAGCAATAATGAGCCAACTCTTTACACAAAAACATATAATGAAGGTAAAATTCTCATTTGTTTTCTTTTATATTGATGATTTACTCTATCCATGTAAGTTTATGTTAGAAGAATTTAAAGATGCCATCAAAATACAATTTGACATGATTGATCTTGCCTTCATGAAGTATTTATTTGGAATTGAAACTAAGCAATCCGGAAATGGTATTTTTGTCTATCAACAAGAGTATGTCATTGACATCCTACGTAAGTATAAAATGATCAACTGCAAACCAACTGGCACTGTAATTGCTCTAGGCACCAAGTTGAGAAAAAAAGATGAAATACCATCAGTTGATTCTATTTTGTATAAAATTCTAGTTGGAAGTCTCCTGTATCTCATAGCAAGTAGACTCAACATCATGTCTGCAATTAGTTTTTGTTCTAGATTTATGGAATCACCTAAGGATTTCCACTTGAAAGTTACAAAAAGCATTTTAAGTTATCTTGCAGGGACTCTAAACTATGACTTATTGTACAAGAATTCAGAAGACTTCTCACTCTCAGACTACATAGATAGCGACTATGTAGGAAACAAAGATGATCAGAAAAGTACATTAGGATATGTTTTTCACTTGGGAACAAATCTAATCTCATGGGCATCAAATAAACAACTTGTTATTTCAATATCTTATACAGAGGTAGAGTATGTAGTTGTGACTTCCAGAAGATGTCAAGTAGTATCGCTAAGAAGGCTATTGAACTATCTTTCACATGTTCAAAAGGAGCTAACCCATATTTTGTCTCATAACAACTCTGCTATTGCATTGTTTAAAAATCATCAGTTTCAAAAAAATTGCAAACATATTGACAGATGATTTCACTGCATTCAAGAGCTTGTCAACAAAGGAGATATATTTCTTGATTTATGTAGATCACGTGATTAACTTGTAGACATTTTCACAAGACCATTGGGAAAGACTATATTTGAATTTCAGGGAGAGCCCTTAGGCATTGTAAGTGCCAATAATTGTAACAATTGAGATTAGGAGAGGTTGTTGATAGAATTAATCTCTGCATCTCATCCTTACCTGCTAGCTTTCATTGTTAATTTTAGTTCAATTTAGTTAGCTTTAGTTTAGTTGACTTCTAGTTGAGTTTTACTCTCGTGTGACTTGAGTTATTTATTGTTGGATGTTCCTGTGTCTCTTATGTAATCTATTTAACTATTAAGAGATGTTAGCTCCAATTCCACTTTCAAGTTCATTCTTGTTTATGTTTATACTTCTCAACCCTTCTCAGTATATGTGGCTTAGAACTCCCAACTTGCCCAAATTGTACATTAATGAGTCCAAAAGTAATCATGGTGATGCATTCTTTCACACATAACTTGTCCATTATATGAGATTGGGAGACAAATCTATTAGTTGAGGGTGCTAATGTGAACTAGAAAAATGTCTTTATTGATATAATGAATCGGTTCCTTCATGTCACATTTTTATTGATATAATCAATCGGTTCCTTCATGTCTTATTTATTCTTTCTAGTTTAAACAATTCTAAGGGAAGCCATAAGAGTCTAGACTTATGGACCCGAATCATGTGGTCCTTTTACCCTTGTTACATATCTATTGGTTTTGATTTTGATTTTAACATGTCATCTATTTTGTGTGCATAGATTTTATCTATAGCTTCAAACGATATCATAAACGTGTAATAAATGGTTACTAAACATCTGTATTTGAAAACTATAATGGATGATTTGCTCGATGCAAAAGAACCTCTAATCCTAGAGAAAATCTAATGGTTAATGTACACAATTTTTCAATTGTTTAGTAATAACAACGTTTCCTTCATAAGCATATTCCAAACTAATATGTTCGCCAACTCCACAGATTTCTAACAACGACCAGTGAAATGAAGTTTTATTAAGGTGAAGACGAAAAGATATGAACTGGACTGAAATAGAATCTAAACTAACGACTACGATGATTTTGTTTTCAGGAGTACAATTAGTAATGAGGGAAGCGGAATAAATGTAGTCATCCTTTCTTTGGTTATAACCAGTAGACTCGAGTATGAAGGGGAAATAACTAGAAAATAAGCTAAGAGCTAAATCTACAAGTAACATTACGTCAGCACATGAGTTGCATCGTTCACGGTATGATCAGAATTTGATAATTAAGGAGTAGTATATGAGTTCAGTCAAGGTGGATTGACGATGATTTTAGGCCAATTTGTTAGGAAGGTTAGTATATATATGCGTGTGGACATAGAACAATATGTGAGATTAAACTAAACAATAGTATAGTATATCAGGAAGTAGCAGAGTACAATAACGGTGGATCAGTGACGAATTTAGGCAAAATTGTTTGGAAGTTGAAGTCCCATATAATATAAAAAGGGACAGAGAACAATATGTGAGATTAAACTAAAAAATACTATAGTATACACGGCTAAAGTAAATTAGTGAATATTTGTTTTAAAAAAATAAACTAATGTCTATCTATTTTAATTTCAATATTCTATTTGATTTTATTTGATATTTTGTCTATTCTATCGAAATTTAGATGAAATTGAAATAATATTACAATTTCATAAAGACATTATCCAATTTATGAAAGAATATAAGGTTATATAGATTTAAGACTAATAGCCACCGATTCAATTCTAGGTATTAGCTTATGTCCCAAAAAGAATATATCTTTTGAATAATATGTTTCTTTTTATAAACCTACATTAATAATAATTAGATTATAAGATACATATATATAAATATAGATATATATAATTAATTAATTAATTATGGACATAAACTATAGATCTTGTTGCTAAAACAGATAGATCTTTCCCAATTGCACTCTTTTCAAATAATAATTAGTGCA
>APFE030961839.1:278822-309383 GCA_000404065.3 Pinus taeda
GTCTAAAAGAAAATTAAATTATTATAAGAAGGTCATCAACCCCACCTTGAGACATCAAAAGTATCTCTCTATATCTAAACTAGCTCAAAAAAGAAAATTAATATAGCAAAGATTAGAACGAATTCTCACGAGCTCCATAGTGAAACTGGCCGCTGGGTAGTTCCAAAAACGCCATGGATAGAAAGGATCTGCCATATTTGTGAGAATAGGAGCATCGAGGATGAAAACCACTTCCTCTTAGAGTGCCCTGCATACAACCACATTAGATCTCAATTTCACAACCTTTGTTACAACATTGACCTCCCTAGCCTTTTACAATGCCAAAATTATAGTGAACTCGGAAGGCTTCTCTCCAAGTTTTTTGAGCATAGGAATAAAATTCTTAAATCAAAATAAATAATTTGTCTTTTTAGGTCCGATAGATCATTATTTGGTCTCAGTGGACGTTAACCATCATCATCATCATCATCATCATCAAATTAAATAATTGTTAAATATCGCAATTAAAACAAATATTTTGTTATATATTTCATATTGTTTAAACCAAAAAAATAATATAAATTAATTATGTTATAATTTTATTTAAGTTATTATTATTTATAAAAAGAATTGATATATGAGTTAAATATATATACATTTAAAATTTTTTATAATGAGATCTTTAACCATTGAGATTCTTATGACATTATCATGGGGATTCTTAACCTACTTTCATATTAGCAATAGATCTAGTGATGGAAGAAAGGGATCAAATATCTTGAGGTGCAAACCTATTTTAAAGTGCAATATTTGGAAAAATATTTTCACATCCAGAGATTTGATCTAGCTAAACCTTGGTTGATCTATAGTTCATATATATTGGTTCCATATATTACATTTTTTTAATACTTAAATCTGTAAAATAGTAGAGCTACTTGAAACTTTTTATCCATATGATCCTTTTTCCAATTACCTTATATAATGTATAAAAAGTTTTTTTATTTTCATTCTATGGTATATATAAGTGGTTTACATTGAAATATTTTACTTTGCACAACTATTCAAATACTTTATTTATGAACAACTTTTTTTATAAATATTCTTTTTATTAAAATTTTTAAATAGATATCAATATTTCTTAATTTTACATATTGAAATATTTATATAATTTACATTGATATTTTGTAATATATTATTTTTCAAAACCATAAGATTAAATTCTATATAAAAGTGAATGAGGTATCACACTTTCTCTTGTTATTCTCGTAATGAAGTAATTAGATAATTTTATGTTTAATTATTTTCTTTTGGGAATTGAAATATTTTATTATGATCTACATTTTTTTTTTCAATTAAGTTTTTTATTACGTCATAATTTCAAAATACATCATTAAAAGAATCATAGATCATACCATGTTCAATCTCAATCTATCACCAGGAAACAAGATTAGTTAGTCATTAACTCAAGTTAAAGTATTACAAAACAAAGAATCTACTACTAAAACTACCATGTACTAAAATATATAAGGGAAAAAAAAACTACCAAAAGATATATCATAATATCAAGAATCTAAAGAGGTCATGTAAGATGGGTATTGGGTGCTTGTACGAATAAGAGCAGGAGGTTTAAGTTCACAGTCAACATGACTTTCCAGGTGAGCATACAAGGCATCTATTCTAACTAGAGAAAAGTGTTGATATCTTTGCATTCGCTCGATTTCATTAAGGAAAAAATATTCATGCTTCTATTTCTAGACCTTACCAAGAAGAGTTTTCATGCGCCAATGGAGGGTGATGGAGTTCAAGTATTAGCTTCATATTCCCCTATTATGTCGAGGGTTATGAACCAAATTGGCTACCTCCTCTAGGATTTTGGAATATGAATATGCTTAATGTTTAATGGTGGTGAGGGATTTGAGAGGACGATTTTAGACAGGTAGCATAACGGAAGATAGCTGAAATTTCATCGGCATGAACTTGGGAACATGGCCTTCCATGGGGGCCTCTTCCTCCAACTACTATGCAACTGTGCATTCACTACAATGCATACTGAACCAAAAGGACGAAAGCCATGTAAAAAAGATTCCCCCCAATAGCTTAGGACTATGAGGAATGGGACTAATGGATCAGTAAAGAAGGAAAAACAAAAAGATACCAGGAAAAAACCTACAAGAAAGATATACCCCAATAGCTTAGGACTATGAGGAATGAGACTAAGGGGTATATACAGAAAGAAAAGAAAAAGATATGAGGAATTCTGGATGGCCCAAGCCAAAAAATGGAGAAGGAGAAAAAAATAAAAAGGGAATATGAAAAAATCCTCACAAGGTCATGCACTCTACACGAGACACCATAATTCAAGATTCAATTCACCCTAGTAGAAGTTAATGTGTATCCACCAAACTCAAATAAGAGAGAAGTAGAACCAAAGAAGGAATTAACTGAGCCAAAAGAGTAAGGCAATACCTCAATACATGCAAACCACATTGTTCGTGAGAATGAATTCATGTGCACTAATGATAGGGTAATGCCCCTAAAAATTTCAACATCCAACTCTAATGTAGTCTATGATGTCCCAACATATGAAACCTCTATACACCCATAACATGTGTCTAGACCAATATTCAACATTCCATGGACCTAATAGGTACATAGGTACCTAGACATTTAGAGGCTAAGTTTGCTTGCATGCAAAAAGAGATAACTTCCACTCTAGTGCTAAAAACAAGCAACCACTTCTCTACAAAATCCCGTGAACTATGTCATGAGTTTGCAATATTTTAACCACACATGGAATCATAAACACCAAACTATTAAGAGAATTGTCCCACCTACGGTGGAGTTAGATTCCAAGCATGGCATACAAGCTAAAGAGCAACGTCTCTCCTTGGAGAGAAATTAGGTAGAAGTAGTGTTGATACGTTAACGAATGAATTGGGAATGGCTTGCATGTCTATTTCACGTGGGAAAGTTGGGCATGCCACCCCCTCTCTTAAATGTTTTGGGTGGTGGAGCGGTGGAAAACTCCCTCAACCTCTGTTGTCACATTTCCCAAAACCCTCATTGAAGGTTATTATGGTCCGCATTAATATTATTATTTTTAATACTTTATTTTTCTCCATATATACATACATATGATGTTGATATTGAAATAAATTAATTAATTTAGATATTCAAATAATTTTTGTACGTATTGAAATATTTTTAAAAATATACTAATTAGACATATTATTTATGATTTCTTAATTACTTTATCTTTTTCTAAGGTTCATATAAAATTATGTTACTTCACATAGAAATATAAATATTTAATTTATGGCTTAGAGCGATAATAAAATATTTTTACCTCGTCTTCTTTATACCAGGTTGTGATGTTTTCTAATTTTTTGAATTAATTAACCCCCTTATATATATTATATATATATATTATATATTATATATATATATATATTATTATTATAACTGGAAATTATTTTGAACACAGAAAGGATTACACATTTCCCTCATACTCCATTGTAGAATGCATATTTACTGAATAAATAAGTTTTGTTGCAATGTAATGGAATAATACTATGGCCATCAATAGGGAGGGGAAAATCTAGGGGCTAACATTCCCAATTGGACTAATTTTCCATGCCTTAAAAGGAAAATGGAATAACCAATTTACATTTTTTCACCTAAATTTTATAATATGAAATTATTTTATCCTAAAAATAACCAACATTTTATGGAGACATTATAAAATCACTATATGTTTCATTATTTTACAAAAGTAATCAATTTCGATAGAAGGGACAAGTAATATTCACCAAGGTTTTTAAATATTAAGACAAATGTCCATCATTAAAGATTTTCTTGTTAGCATCACATTGCCAAAAAATCATAACTCATTTCATATTACACTTGTTTCTATGTGATTTTTTTTCATTTAATCAATTTAATTAAAACTATAAAAATGGCATAACTACTTTGAAGATGAATCTCAACTTGACATTTATGATTAGTATTAATAATATTATAAAATATTTTGTGAATGTTAAATCTCTACCATCCACCTAATAATTAAAATAACATTTTGTAACCTTTATTCCAAAATAAACACAACCATCCACTTAAAAATTTAAAAATTGGGAATGAAGTTCTTACCCTAACACTACATCTTATAAACTACTTTAACATATAAAGATTGTGTAGAAAACCAAGTCCATTGTTCTAGAAAAGGGATCCAATTGATGTATTCGAGTCTATGGCGATGTTAATCCACGGTAAAAGGTAATAAAAATAAAAATAAAAAATACAAAACCCGAGGCTTGGTCCTCGTGCATAGTCAAACACATAGATTGTGGCCCTTGGATGTGTAACTCCATACAGCTTATCGAAGAGTAATTTCTTATAATCATATTTCCAATTCCATTTTAGAGCTAGCAGCATCAAAAATTGGAACATACCTTTGACGTTTATAACCACTAAAATGCCCCAACATCTCTTCTGGTTTGGGAGACAATTTATCTAATTGGGCTATGCGAATGTTGCAATCCGGAGATGTCCATACAACCTTAATTATGATATTTGATATTTTGAGAAAGAATAATTATGCATCGGACTATGCAAGAACAATCTGCCTCCCGTAGATCGTTATTTTAGATAAATTGTTGTCGTTGAAATTTTTGGATGGTTAGGAAAATGGCATAACTAGATGAAGGGTTATATGGCCAATAAAAGAAAGAATTTATCCAGATGCGTTTTTCAGGGAAAAGTTCATATTTAATATCAAATTTTCATTATAAACACCTGAAGGGAAACTGAGAGAAATGCCCTTTCTTTGCTCTATGACTCTTTCGTTTATGTTGCACTTTCTTTTTGGGCTCTATGACTCTTTCACTATATCATGAGCAAGCTATAATTTTCGCATGCGGCTAATATCATAGCATAAATTATTTTGCTTCTTTTCATTCCCTGCATTGTTTGTTGTGTTCTTTTTAGTTTAAGGATTGTTCAGGATGGATTTGTTCTTCACACACATAATTCTTGATTGTTTTTACGGTGGGTGTATTGCTTCTTCTTTAGAATGATTTTGGTAGATTAAAAAGCGAGATTTCCATATATTTTGGTTTAAAAATTAACCAAAGCTTTTGCCAAGTAAATTGCTTTGTCATGTAAATTCACATAAATGAATAGTGGATTTCGGGTAACTTATGCATTTTTACAGATTCTTGTTAAATTTTATTTTACATAAATGAACAGTGGATTTCAGTATAACTTCTGCATTTTTACAAATTTATGATTTGATTTGATTTGTTTGGTTTTTTTGAAATGGAAGCTATTTATATTAATAAACAAAATATAAAATTATATGGAGAATATCACCATTTCAACCCAAAAAAAAAAAAACCTAGAGAAACTAAAGAAACGGAAATCTCTACTATCCCATACCAAATCTAAAGTAAACAAGATTGCAATGCAATGGTATACCTGCCGAAAGCGAAGAATGAAACGAACATTGAATTTATGTTTGAATTGGTAGTTTAAACTCTGTAAAATTCTAAGGTCCAACGCAGACCTAAAAACACTGTTTTTTCACCACAGTTGTGGCAGCCGAATGGAATTTGTGCACCATATCTTGCAACTATTTCTCTTATGGCAATGACTCTGAAAGGAGAGGCTTCCTGCAGTTGAGTGCATCAGCAGCAAATAAATTTCTATCAAGCACATCCGTACCAGAGTTTTTTTAAAGAAGATTTTTTTTTAAGAGAAGAAAATAACTTTTATATCCGTACCCGAGTATTACAGCAACACATGGAATAAATCCGTACTGAATGCTAGTAGATCGAACTTCCAGAGCTGTCGTACATCCAATTCTTTTAACCAGAGGAGGATCCCTGCATAAATAATATATTGATACAAAACAAGCTCCAATTCTTTTAACCAGATCGGAATCCCTCCGATACAACACTGAGACAAAACAAAATAGAAGCACTCTCTGAAACTGATGGAGAATGTAGCTTAACGGATTATGAGCAAAACAGAAGAGGTAAGTGTTTTCTTACGCTGTTTCAAAATTGCATCAGATACTTGAAAATTTAAAGGAAGAACCCAAATGTGTACAATTTACTTCTTTCCTGCCATTTACAGTAATATTCGGTGCAATAAAAAGAGGTAAGTGTTTTCTTACCCTGTTTCAAAATTGCATCAGATACTTGCAAATTTAAAGGAAGAACCCAAATGTGTACAATTTACTTCTTTACTGCTATTTACAGTAATATTCGTAGAAATAAAAAAACATATGATAATGGTACTGTGTCTTGTGCAAGTGCGTCCAATGTCAAAAATGACAAAAATACTGAAAATTTAGAGAACCCAAATGTGTATAATTTACTTCTTTACTGCTATTTAGAGTAATATTATGTGCATTCATCATAGGAATCATACGATAACGGTACTGTGTCTTCAGATAGCTATGTCCTAATGCATCCTGTGTCAAAAAGGACAAAAATACTCAAAATAGAAGCACTCTCAAATTGAAACCTATCATAATTTTAAAAACTAATAAACTAGCCATTCTCTGCTTTGTTTATAAATTGAGTAGATGCTTGAAATTTTATTGAAAAACCCAAACGACCACAATTTTCACCCAAATGTGTACAATTTCCTTTGTTACAATCACATAGAAAAAGCGACCTAGCATTATGCTTTTATCGTGCTACTTGCAAATATATCAGGTGTTTCCAAAAATTATGAAAAAACGTGATAGAAATATTATGAACCAAACTGGAATTAATTTGATATATATATACGCGCTGGCTCTCCGTCATGATAGAATATTGTATATAGACATAGTATTGGAAAACATGCTGCTTTCTATTTCTGAAGATTACTATGGGGCTGGTGACCTCGTTTAATAAGGAAATATTGAAGGGTAAGGCTTAAGAAGTTGGAACTCATCTTCTTTTTGGTGAAAGAGACGAACCAAATTTATTTTAAGATCAACTAAATTTACTTTAAGAAATCTGGTTCCGTTGTGCACCCTGATGCAATTGTTGGAAGAATCACTTTATTTTTATGGAATCCATAATTTCCACATTGGGGATCCTAGTTACTGGTTTGAAATGTTTACCAACACTTGTGTGAAATGTTTACCAACACCTGCGGGTTTTGGTGTAATGGAAAACCTCCATGTGGTATCAGAGCTTGGACCCATGTTCGATTCGCCCGAGTTGTGCTTGAGGGGGGTGTTGGATAATGGCAAACCTACAAGTGGTATCAGAGCTTGGACCCAGGATCTTCCCGGAATTGCGGTTGATGGGGGTGTTGGATATGGAATCTGTAATTTCCACCCTGGGAATCCTAGTTATTGGTTTGGAATGTTTACCAACACCGGAGGGTTCTCCACAGTGAGCATAAAGTGATGACTCTGCTCTCCCATAATATTGACTAGCTGCAATCAATTGGTAAAGGTTATAGAGATCACTTGTTTTAATTGAAAGCTGCCCTCCCATCTGGTCAATATGCTCAGATTTGCTGGTGGCTGGAGAGTGCTTCAATTGTGAAGGAGGTTGCATTCGAGAAAAGTCTTGTTCAACCTGTGGAGAAAGGTTGCGTTGTGTAGGAGAAAGATGATGATGCGCTGGGTGATTTTTCTGACTGCTTGAACCAAAAGAGGAAGGGGCAGCACAGATGGCGCAACCTAAGACCAGTGGAGTCGAAGGACAAGGGCAGAAAATGGCGACATGAGTGATCTTAATAAATAAGGATAACACTAATGAATGTAGTAGATTAACCATTAAAACAATTGAAATGGGTGATGAAATGCTTTATATAGTACAAATTGCAGTCTCAGCCAAACATATTCTGCTTAGAGTAGTCTCTAAAACTACCCAAGCTAGTACTTTCTAGAGGACTCTGTCGAAAACACGGCTTACATGCAAGAGGGCCCACATGTGGCAGGATCATAGTGATCCTATTTAAAAAAATGCGATTGATTCATTATTGTCTCTGTGGCAGGATCATACTAATAACTATTAAAAAAAATAGGATTAATTCATTATTGTCTCTTTTATTTAATTAAATCTTAATTTTTCATACCTGTTATTAGACTTTACGTGAATGCAATTTTAATAATGGTCATCATAACTCTGGTATTGTAACTCTTGCTCGCTGGTCGGTGGGCTTGTGTGCCACCTAGATCTAATGCAATGTCGATTTGGGGGCGAACCTAATCTATTAAAGTTGGGTGTTTGGGAGGGAATGATTTCCCTAACCGACTTGAGGCAGTGACGGGGCTTGCATGTCAGGCTTGGTCAAATGATGAGGCCATGCGAAAAAGATGCCCAAAATTAAGAGATGGGCCGAGGCACTGATGAGGCTTGGGAAGACCAACCCACCGATGAGTTCTTATAAGCTTTAGGAATGAAAAATGACGGGAGTGAGATGGCCAAGAACAACTTGGGTAGGAGACATATGTGATGCATGAAGTTTGGATCCATTCTTACCACTAGCGGTTTACCTTGATTCAAGGAATGATGCTGACAAGAAAGAGATAAAATAGCTTATACAAACAGAAGTCTCAAGATAGGAATTCTATCTTAGATGTACAGTAGTGTGGTTGAGAGATTCTCTCAACCATACACTAAACTAGGAGAAACTACATTCTAGCTAATTCCATTATGTAGGAACAAACTCCTCAAATGGAGAATTACAACTATAGACAAGTAGGAATTAATTATTTCTAACTCCCCCCCTTAATGACTACTTGTCATGCTAGTGATTCACAAATTCTGGTTGTGGTCAAACATAACAAAGAATATGTCGATGTCCATATAAAAGAGCAACCATCCACCAAAATGTATGGGTACCAATCGCTGCAACCGCTAGTCCTGTAGGATGTCCTTTACATAAATGATTCTATAGACCATTATCACTAATATATGTACCTACAAATCCACCACCATCGGGGGAATTGCATATGTAGAACTTCCAAAACAAAGAGAGATCAGTGCCTTTCTAAGCAAAATATTCATGTCCAAGTAACAATCACAAACAGTTGCGCTGATTGTGTCTTTCGATGCAACTTTGAGATAGAAAAGTGCACTAACCCTCTTATGCTCTGACACACCAATATCTAAGACAGTGAGCCAGGTGTTACTGCAGTCCACATGTCCTACGAGCACAAAGCTCTCGTGTACACGTTAGCGACTCACGCAATATGCCACCACTGGGCAAGTTCGATCTGTCACCACTGGGAAAATCCGGAACTTAAATGTGCCACCTCCAAGCAAATCCTATAGCCACTAAGGTTCTATGGATGGTTTCTGGCTCACCACCAACCAGCCACAAAGGCAATCAATTACAAAGTAGTTTTAAGATCACCACGAACTTTCGAATATCTTTAAAAGGCTTACATTTCATTCAACATTTTGGAGTTTCTGGGTACATACAATCACCATTACAACAACTAGACTTGCTTATCGCATGTTAGGGAGTCTATTCCACAAACCACACTAACTCAAACAAACATCTATTTTGTTGTCCACCATAAATGTTGTTGTTGCTGCTTTACATCATCTATTGATTGTTCACATCTTGGGCATCCTTGTATGTTCAAATAACTTCTTGGAACTCCATGATTAACATGTCATTCGTTAGAGTCGCAAATTCTAACAAAATAACTTTGCCTACATTGAGTTAGCTAGGCTCAATAAGACTCAATAATATTTAAACATGATTACAACATAAAATCTTCAAATTTAATTTCTCTATCTCTGCCCAAAGATGATTATTTCCCTAACAGAACAACAACATTTTTTCACCTACGATACTTATGAGGAGTCTACTGATAAATAAATGGATTAACGACTTTTCACCTATACTCAATAAAGTGCATTCAAACACTGACCATCCAGACATAGGCACACAACCATACGAAGAGAACACAATTTTCCCTTCAAAATAATAATCTAGGACTCCATGGTCCAATCCTCCATCGCATTCAAGGTCAATCCGGATTCCCGGATCTCTCTGATCCCTATTCCTACAAATTTTGTCAAATGTGGAAGAAACTCTGGGCAATCTCTCTGAACAGCTTCCACCATTTTTCTGATCCCCGCAATAGGGTCTCCTGCGACAAATTTAATCAAAATCAAAACTCCATACCACAGATTTTAGCAAAGTTTCAAATTTCTTCCACGCAGGGTCGAAGTTCAGCAAATTCTCTGCAAAAGAGTCAGCTGTGTGGACAAAGTTGCTGCCTCAGTTTACAAGGTCTGGACTTTGCGTTCCAGCTCAAAATAAATCAACATTCAATATTCTGCCTCCACGGCTGAACTCTCCACAAATACAGTGAAAAAATGAGCTCAATTTGTTCATAAAAAACACGCGAATCTGGATTAACAGATAGACAATGTCATCACCATTGCAAAATAACCAAAAAAGAAATGTTCATTTAACAAATGTTGAGCCCTCTTTCGCTGATCCGAGCAGATCTTCGAATCCGGCACAAAATATCTCAGCATTTTGTCACCGCTACTAAATGAGGTCTCAGACTCAGATCTGGCTCCCATGCAAATCCGACACCTTCATGCGAACAACAACACACTAGGCAATCTCCACCTCTAGGCTCCACGCAGATTCAGGTGCAATCTGGCAACCATTATGCACCGCTTTCTCGGCACACACCGCTGGGCTCAACCTATCTGCTGCTTCCCGATCGGATCTCCACACACTTCATCGGCACTCTCGCATTCACCTCTCCATTGCTTGGGAATGGTCCCTATGCCCTGAACGTTGAGGCTCCACCGATCAAGCACTCACACAGATTCAATATGAAGCCCGATAGATTTAAAAGGAAATACAAATAGAGCCCTTCTCCTCCTCGGCAGTCCGCGTACCCTCTGAATCTAAAAGCAGAACACTGATTCGGATCCTCCAAAGCATGCAACAAACAACATGCAGAAAACAGCAAATACATGCAGATCTCTGACTTTGAAGATGCTGCAAATCCAGCAATAGATCTCGGATCCCGTTTTAGCGCGTTGCACCTTCCACAACAAATCTCAGTTCTTTTGATTCACTTTGCTGCTGCAGACTGTTCACGCTGCTGCAGAGCAATCCGACGAAAACCTAGCATATCCTCCAACTCAAACTGCTTCTTCCTATCAAACAACACAAGTTTTACTTCAAAGTCCCTAATCTTTTGGGAAGGCTCTATAAGCGTTCTCCCCACATAGCGACTCCTAATCAGGCCCTATTGGAAAGGCACATTTGCCTTGGCAGCATAACCAAGTGCGGCAACAACCCTTGAATTTGGCACCGCAATGACTACATCACCATCCACCCGAGCTTCATCGGCATGTATCTCGTCGATAGTATACCGAGAATGATAAACTAAGCGCCTGAAGATGAGCGAATTTGGCAAAGAGAAATAAATATGCTCAAAATACAGGCTTTCCTCTGCTGATGAGGCAGTAAACACAAAGAACTTATCCCATCCTTGTCTACCACCAGGACCTCCATAGCATTTACTTCTCTCTCATATTTGGCCTCAATTAGAACCAATGCACAGGTCCTGGAGGTGAAAGCAACAACCCCATTCTTCCTCCTCCCCATAACCAGGGGCCTAAAGCCATGTCGATCCCTGACAGCCACCAATTTATCAACAGAAAGGAAAACCATAGAATAAGCCCCTTCTAACTGCTCGCATGCATTGACAATCCACTGCAAAAGACGGCCTAGCCTTCGATGTAGCAATCATGTGAAGCACAACCTCTGTATCGGAAGAAGTATTGAAGATCGATCCATTTTCTTCAAGCCTAGCCCGGAGGGTCTGATAGCTAACTAAATTCCCATTATGTGGAACACCGAGAGAGCCGAACTTATAGCCGGCCACAAATGGTTGGACATTTTTAAGCATAGAAGAACTAGTGGTAGAGTACCTCACATGACCGATGGCTGAGCTCCTCGGCAACTTTGTTGAGATAAAATAGAGATGCAGAAGATCTCCCTCCATTACGGAAGTTTGCAGCACTTGGAAACTTCAATTTCTCATCGATCAACCCTCTCCATTCCACTGGAAATCGAGTAGAGATGACTGAATCGCCTCCGCCAGAGACCATGACTACTGCGAAGGGAAAAAAAATAATGACAATAAAAAACACAACACCATTGCTTGTGCCTTCTTAGCTGTTGGAAATCATTCAAGCGAGGCCAACAGGGTGTCCCCTGCCAGATGTATGCTCTTCGATGCACAGCAAATCAAACTCCTCTGATCTGTGCTACGCCCTCCAGTCAATTCACGCAGATGGCTCACCTCAATCCACGCACACTCCTCTACACAATCAGATCTCCTTCGCAACACATATCTATTCCACTATACTGCCACAGATCACCTTAATGGACAAACAAACTTAACACTAATATAAATGATTTATTTTCCTACGCCTAGGAAGGGCCAAAGGCCCTTACAGGCTCTGAAGCTCTGATACCAAGATAAAATAGCACGACCACTCAAAATATATTCTATATCATGAATGATGAAATTACACACATATTTATACAAACAAAAGTCTCAAGATAGGAATTCTATCTTAGACGTATAGTAGTGTGGTTGAGAGATTCTCTCAACCACACACAAAACTAGGAGAAACTATATTCTAGCTAATTGCTATTATGTAGGAACAAACTCCTCAAATGGAGAATTACAACCATAGACAAGTAGGAATTAATTATTTCTAACTCAAAGAAGCATAGATAACTAAGCATGGGAAGAACCAACACAGGAAAGCTTGTGATCTGCTAGCAAAGGCATGAGTAAAGAGAGCAATGGGAGAGTCTAAAAGTGATGCGACAACATAGGAAGTGAGGTTGGGAGCACTAACCCGGACCCATATATAGCAACAACAAGCGTCAAGGCGAGTAGCTTATTGCACCTGCTTGCTCCACTGTTGGTTCAAAATCAGTTACCTATTAGCTAGTTCAGATGTAAGTAAAGTAAAAATGTTTTCTTGATTTCTAGCTAGCGGTTTAAGCTTTGTCTGGGGCTTTCTTTAAGGCTAGATTTTGGCCTCACTAGGTTGTTGGCCTCCTGAACCCTTTTCGTGTTCCTTTGCTAGACAGGGCAAGGCACCAACTGAGTAGCTATCCAAAGCATAACTATCAGTAAAAATCTAGGAAAAAATAGTGCTCAGAGAATGTATGTTGCCTTCATATAAACTAAACTTTCAAAAAGGGTATTTGTGGGAAAAATTTCTGGAGATTTCATTACTATAAAGGGTCACCACCAGGTGTTGTGTTGATACAACATGGTATTGTAGGATTCCAAACCCACGAAGTCATAGCAGCTGTTGAAGTCGATGATCTAGTAGAGATAGTCGACGGAGCTAACAAAAGCTATACACCATTCCTTCTTTCATTCAAGCTAAAGACAAGCTTAGAGCCTGATGAAATAACTAGATTTCATTTCCTCCCAAGTGTGACATTGACCTCAAGGTTACTGCCCCCCCTTCTGGAGAAGGCGAAGTTGAAGGTGACCTTGAAGGCAAGCAGCAGGAGACGCCAAACTGAACTTGGGGAGCATGGACGAATCTCAGGTGCACGCTTCAATGCAGCGATGGGAATTATCCCTGAATTGAAGGTATGTAGACAAAAGTGTGGCTGGTTTTGTGATGTTCTTCTTGTTCATATGGCATGTTAAAAACAAAATCCAAGAACCGGAGGGAAAAAGAGAGAGTAGTGACATACCTTTCATTCAGTGGGACAAGTGAAATCAATTCCAAGACAAGCTGCAAGACCTGCAAGATGATGTTCATGCAAACTGCAAGATATTCTTGAAGTTACTAGCCTTTCCACCTTCAAGGTAGAAACTGCAAAGACATTAGCAAGTCTTAACAAGGCATGATGGTAGATGGCGAACATGACAAGGTTCAGACCGAAAATTAGACATAATTTAGAATGTAAAATCAATTCAAAGTTATCCCAAGTTGATTTTCTTGAAAATGCGATAACAATTTATGCTATGGACTAATGCTAACCTAAAATAGAAATACTAATATGAACTTTGGTTAAAAAGGACGTCATTGTTTGGTTAAAGAGGCAAATGAGCCAAAACTACGCAATAAGACTCTAAAGTTGCCTAGCCAATAATCTTTTAAATAGGTTCAATGGTCAACCCTCAACTAATAGTAAGTCAAACGATGAGCGAACGCTATATGCCATGCCTACGGGCAGGTATAATAATGCTCTTCATTATAAGAGTAACCGGATTTACAGTCCATGCATTGAAAATATAACAAACTATACAGATTATATTCAAACCAATTATGCTCTTCCGTACAAGATTAACCAGATTTAGAGTCCATACCTTGAAAGTATAACAAACGATACAGATTGTATTCAAATCCATTACAGTAATGAAAACCAGGCATAGAGAAAAAATATACAATGTCACTGACTTCCACAATAAGCTCTATGTTAAATTTATTTATTAGCAAAGTCATTTAGCTTCCATTACTTAGTTTATTGTAACAGATGACGGGAAAATATTAGTATTTTTAATGGGAATAGAATTACTATGTAGAGCAGCCAGTCCAAGTGATTTACAAAGAAAATTATTCAATAATGTTATTCAAAATTATAACACTAATTAATGGAGAAATCAAATAGTCTTATTCAATTTCGTAAAAAATTGTAACTGTGATTTGTATAACTATAATGAAGGAAAAATGTCCACCCGGTTTCTAGTAATTATTTTGATTTTACTATATTTTTCCAAATGTGTAATTTAATGCTAGTACATTATATGCTACGTTAAACAGATTTGCATACTTCTGTATGTCAATGGAAAATATTTCTTCCCTTAGAACTCTCTTTCCAGAAAATCAACAGAGGGGATTTCATGATTCATGCTTTCATATTTATGTTGCTAGCCAAGTATAACAAAGCATGGGGAAATAGGTATCTAAGGAATTTTGCGTAAACTTAATGCAAAAGAGTCTTGAATGAATGCCAAATTCATGAAACACTAATAAACTTCCATTTTGCGTAAGAGACTTTCTAAAGGTAGGTAATATGTAAATTCCAGACATGAGCTTCATTATTAAATCCTTACAAATCACTATTATAACATGTGCATTAAAAACGGTAAGAGGTCAATAATTACAATCCTTTTTTTTTAATGGATAAACACCTTTCTATAATGGGTACATTGTATGAGAGTATTTGATGATGGAGGGTGCAATTGAGGGAGTCTATGATCACTCATGATATGGAGAAAGAAGATGTAGGATGGTAAATGATATTTTTAGATTTATTTTTTTAATGTTGGATAGAAAAATTATTTGTTTTGAAAAGGTCATTTTCAAGCTTAAACATTTATTAAAATAATGTGATCACTCTCGACTACTCTAAAAGTTTTTTCTAAGGTTATATAGCTATGTCCCGTTTAAACTTTACTTGGGGATATTAACTTGGTCCCGATCACTCTGTAGAAGTCCATATAAAAAGGCTACCATTTTCACTGGCCATTGTATCCTCAGTTATCTAAGACTCTTTTTCACGTAAATGGTTCATCAACAATCTCACATTTTCACATTCCCCTCCTGAAGCTAGAATACTAATACACCTACCACTCTAGTACCTATCCAAGCGATCCAGTTCATAACTTGTTAACTATATGCACAACTACACTACATGTATGCCTACTCAAGGTATTGAGGTTTTACAACAACCAACCTCAAGCTATCATATGAGTACACCTTCCACCCATGTACCTATCCAAGTGGTTCATTACACAACTCAGTCATCATATGCTCATATGCAATATGTGTCCCTAAACAATAGGTCATACAACTTCCTTTGGGAACACTCCTTTCTATACTAGGATTTCAACTTGGACAAAAAAACCCTTTAGGTGTTCACCCACCACTAGTGTTATCACACCATTGTGACTCTCAACAAACGTTAAGTCCCTCACTCAACTTCAAAACATTGATTCCATATTTGTTTTCTTGTCCATACCACATCTCTCTCCATAGCTCTCTAGCCCATGACAATCCATACTCACCTGATCCATGTGATATATCAACAGCCTAGCCCACATCCGGTTTAGTGGGACTCATTCCCCTTTGGCATGACCATAGTACCCTTTTGCTACATATACAAAATCTTTTTCCTTCTCTAAACACTAATGTTTAATCATGTATGGCCATTTATTTTGTAGGGAATTTATTCCTTTTGGAAGCTTTACTAACTCCCAAGTCCTTTTTTCCCAACAAAGAGTCCCTTTCTTCATTTATTGCTTTCTTCCATTTTTTGCTAATTTCCAATTCACAAGATTGCACTTCAAATCAACCTTCTATGCAGATAATCTGCTAGGCCATACATGCTCAAATCAATCTCTGATATTCTTGAATCTCTGGTACCAGTTGTTAACATCAACAAATCAAGAGAAGTGGTAATGTCCTCAACCATTTCTTGGAATCCTAATGGCCAAGAGGAAAAAATTACCTAGAGTCTTCCTCCATTTCAATAGACTATATTGCACATGAATAAAATGAGTTGTTATAAACATGGAAGTATAAAACACATAGGTAACTTAATGAGTCAAATTTTCCTGAACTACCATAAGAATCAAAATAGCAAAGAAAAATCATGAAAACAATGTAATCATAAGATAATTGGTTATCACCCTAATGCCAAAACCTCCATTAAAATATGGTATGATAATTTGTTATCACCTTCCATACTCCATGGGAATGGTAAAGGTCATATAGTTATTAGAATTTAAAGAAAGCTTTAAAATTGTCATGTCATTTGGCAAGATAGTCCATGCACATTAAATTGTCATGTCAACGAATGGAAAAACAAAAACATTGGGACATTTTGCATGAAAGTACATTTTTTTGCCCGCAGAGGTTTCATCTCGTGGCTAGCAGATGATTTGTTAAATCGTCTGTGCCACTGTGCAAGTCACGAGTTTGAGTCTCGTCTTACCTGAGGGTCGTTCTTGCGGGCTGGTTGGTTCCTCCTAGAGGTTATAGTGGCAGCCGATGAGATTCGACCCCATGTAACGTGAGTATGATACCACTGCTATTACCGATTTCGCTAGTCAACAAAAAAAGAAAGTACGTTTTGGAAATATGAAATGTGGTTGGTAGAACTTGCTAATGCGAACTTATTACACTGCAATGCTTAAGGCATTAGTAAAAAATGAAACCAATTGTTCAATACATTTGTTGACATGACAAGATAACTCAAGCAAGTTAAACTTAGTTAATCCCATGCCTATTTTGTGGTAATATTTGGTTTTTGGGAATATGACTCTCACTGAATAGATGATTTTTTTCTCTCCATTGAAGTGTCTATGTATTTAAATCCCTTCATTTCATATTCTTACTAAAGTTTGAGTGTCTCTGGATATACATTATTTCATTTGAGGTGCTTACCAACATTTCGATTATGACCTTTTCCTATTTAATTAAACGATTATATTTCATTTTGTCTTCAAATGGAAAGTTTCTTCTTGAAGATATTAGATCATGATTGCCAAATATAGCCATGTCCTTTACCCCTTGATTCACTATTTTCCAAAAAATGTTCAACTGCAAGTCAAGTTATGTTAAAAATGAAAATAATGATTATGTAAATATGTTTTTTACTTTAATTAGACGGTTGTATGAGAATATGAAGTATGTAACAATGCCTTCATATTAAAATGATGCGTTTCAATAGGCTTCTTGTATTGTTGGAGGGACATTGTTAACCTTGAATAATAAAGCATTCCAATCCCTTGGCCCATGGATATTTCCTTGACACATTTTTAGGGTTTTACATTGTAAAGATCTATGTTTATGTGTATGAATTTAGTTTCATGTTTTGTTCATAATTTTTGTTTTTTGACTAATTATTTACGGGATCAAAATATCAACAACTGTCATTAACGGTATGTGGTTGTGAGGGAAATTAGATTATATCTACATATTGTTAGTGAAAGAAGAGGACATTTGAGTGCAAGTTCAATTTTAGTTGAAAAGTCTAATCAAGTTTAATTTCAGTCGAGTTACTAAATTGAAAATAAAGAAGTGAGCTACTTGCTATCAAAATCAGAGCCATGATTATTGCAATATTAAAGTTCAATTTCAAAAAAAAGAATATTATGTCATCAGTTGCGACTGAGCATTTGTTGGACCATTGCGGAGAGAAACAAATTCCATTTTTGAGAACTCATGAAGTTGTCTAGTATGCTTCTCACAAAGGAGTGAATCAACAACTGAGTAGGGTTGCAGAGGAGCAGTTAGGTAGAATCACACAAGAGCTATTGAATAGGGCCGCAGAGGACTAGCCAAGAAGAACTGCAGAAGAGATGCTAAGCAGGCCCACAAAGGAGCCTTGGAGTCAAGATCATGAGGAGGAAAATACAGATAATCAAGTACTTTTTTACAAAAGTCCATAGCATAAACTCAAATGAGTGAAGAATTTTAAAAAGAATCTATTGAAAACAGGCTTTCTAAATTATGGGTTTTTAGCAGAAAGGAGTAAACTTTTATTTTTTAAGAACAAGTATATATTGAAAGTTATGGGAGTTGATTTAAAAAATAAATAATAGAATTGTGAAATAAAAACCCTACTGGAAAAAACCAGAAGAAGAAAATTCAGGGACGCAAAAATTTGATTATTTTTGGAACTTTGAAAGAACCCACTCAAGTTTAAAAAAAAAAAAAATTAAGGAAAAAATAAAAATCCTATGTAGGAAGAAAAATGGAAAAAAATGGCTAATGCCAACTTTCAGGTGGAGAAATTCACTTGCAAAAATAATTTTTCACTGTGGAAACTAAAGGTACAAGATTTGCATGTGAAACAATGGTTACACAAATCATTAGGTGGGGTTTTAAAGAGACATATTTGCGTTAAATATTTGGAATGAGAGGAATTGGATGCTCGAGCTCATACCACCATCAAGTTCTGTGTAGCAGATGATGTTATCAACATTGTTGAAGAAACATCAGCAGCGAGTATGTGGGGTAAATTGGAAACTTTATATATGACCAAGTCTTTAACCAACAGATTTTACTTGAAGAGGAAGTTGTATATCCTTTGGATGCATGAGGAAAATAAAATTACATCTCACCTAAATGTACTTAATACCCTTATTTTCTAGTTTCCTGATATGGAGGACAAATTTGAAGAAGCAGATAAAGCTATTGGTTTGTTATTCTCCTTGTACAAATCTTGGGACCATTTTGTGACTTCTATCAGTTTGAGCACAACCAAATATCTATAATTTGATTTTGTTGTCGATAGCTCTATTATCTAAAGAAGTAGAGAGGAAGTATAGCATTGAAAGTTCCACACCAGAAGTTATGGTAGCCAGAAGTGAGTCACTTGAGAGAGAAGAAAAAGCAATAAGTTCTTCGAGGTCAAATTCAAGGGGCAAGAAGTATAAAGCCAAATCTTGGTTCTGTTACAAAACATGGAAACTTAAGAAGGATTGTTGGAAAAGGCAAGAGTTTGGTGAAAGCCAAATGAAGGATGCAAATCAAGTCGAGTCAGGTATGGCTGATGAGGTTTTGTCTAATGAATTAGGTAGGGTAGATGAAGTTTTATCTAATTGTAATGTTTCTAAATATTTTGAAGATTGGTTTTTCAATTATGGCATTTGTCATCACATGAGTCTACATACAAGCTAATTGACTTCATACAAGTTGTTAATGGCATTTATGTGTTTATGGGTAACAATGTATCTTGTCAAACTATCAGGGTGTGAAATTTCAGCTAAAAAATGTATGATGGTACAATTAGAACATTGACTGAAGTAAGACATGTACCTAAGCTGAAAAAGAATTTGAGTTCTTTGGGAGTATTGTCTTTTGAGGGTTAGAAATTCACAGATCAAGGTGGAGTGCTGAAAGTTTCAAAGGGTACTCTTGTTGTTATGAAGGAAAAGGAGATCGAAAACCTTTTCAAACTTAATGGAAGTACTAAGGCAAATGAGGCAATGACTGTATCTGAGGAGGTAGGAGGAGATACTCACTTATGGCATCAATGGTTGGATCACATGAGTGAGAACATAATTCAAATAATAATGAACAAACAAATACTTCCTATTTTGAAATCACTAAGTTCGGATTTTTGCAAACATTGTGTTTATGGAAAAAAATGTAGATAAACATATAAAGCTAGAAGTTGTAATAATAAAGGAGTTTTGGATTACATTGATTATGATTATCTGGGGACCATCTCCTATAGTGTCTCATCGAGGTGCATCCTATTTTGTAACACTTGTTAAGGACTACTCCATAAAATTTTGGTTTTATATGTTAAAAAGAAAGGTTAATCTATTTAATGCTTTTAAAAAATTTAAATCTATGGTGGAAAAGAAAACATGCAATACAATTAGATATTTAAGAATTGATAATGGCGGTGAATTTACTTATTGAGAGTTTGAACAATATTGTAAGAATGAATGGATTGTTAGACACAAAACCGTTGTCTATACTCCTTAGAAAAATGACAACACTAAACATATGAATAAGACTCTTATGGAATGTTCTAGCAGAATGATCAACAATGTTCATCTAGATAAGGAACTGTGGGCATAACTGGTATCTACTAGTTGCTATTTGGTAAACAAATCACATTCAATTGCTATTAATTGTAAAATTACTGAAGAAATTTGGTCAGGTTAGTGTTGTGATTATTCATATGTAAAGATTTTTGTTTATGATGCCTATTCTCTTATTCCAAAGAATGAACATTCTAAGTTAAACTTGAAAGAAAATCTTTATGACTTTGTTTGGTATGACGATGTTGTGAAATGATATACATTGTGGGATCCTCCTAAGCATAAGATCATGTTAAGTGGAGACGTAACATTTAATGAATCTTCCCTTCTAAAAACCAATGTTGAAAAATTCAAACAAGAATAGGTATCATAGAATCAACAAATTAAATTGGTGATTCAACCTTTTTCGGGAATTCAAAAGGAAGAAGAAGCTTCTGAATAAAAAGATGAAGATGGTATAAAGGAAACTGTAGAAGTTCAATAACTAGTTACTCTTAGGAGGTCTACAAGTGAAAGAAGAACACCTGAGAGGTATGAATATTTTGCTTCATGTATTGCTTTGATTACTGAGGATGGAGAACCTTCATGTTATTAGGAAGAAATAGATGATGAAGATAGCTAAAAATTGAAGAAGGTTGTGGATGAGGAAATGGATTCCTTGGGGGAAAAACTAATATCTTATATAACTTCCTACAAGGAGAAGTTTTGTTGGATGTAAATGGGCCTTAAAATTGAAGAGAGATGTTGATGGAAGTATTTAAATATATAAATTGATGCAAATAAAAAAAGGGTACTCTGAGATAGAAGGTATTGAATTTCATGATATTTTTTCATGAGTCGTAAAACTTGTCTCCATTCATACTATTTTAGAACTAACTATATTACACGACCTTGATTTAGAACAATTAAATGCTAAAAAAAAATTCTTCATGGAGATTTGGATGTGGATATCTATATGGAACAACTAAAAGGTTTTGTATAAGGTCAAAATTGAAGATTAGTTTGCAAGCTTAGGAAATCATTGTATGACCTGAGACAATCACCCAGGAAGTGGTACAATAATTTTGACTTCTTGATGGGGAGCCATAACTTCAATAGAAGTGAATATGATCATTGTGTGTATTTTAAATATTTCAATGATATATTGATTATCTTTGTTTTGTATTTTGACGATATTCTTATTGCAAAAAAAAGAGATCAACAAGTTAAATTCTAAACTTTTTAGGATGTTTCAAATGAAGGATGTTCGAGTAGAAAAATAGATCTTCGTCATGGAGATATGCAGAGACAAAGAAAATGGAAAGCTTTGGTTATAACAACAGAAGTGTGTGGAGAAAATACTTACAAAGTTTAGTATGAAGAATGTGAAACCTATTAATGTTCCTTTGACTTCCCATGTTAAGAATTCTTGAGGTTTAAATGCTATAACTAGTGAAGAAAATGGTTATAAGTCTCATGTAAGATATGGAAATGCAGAAGGAAACTTAATATATGGGTTGGTGTATACAAGACCTAACATTTCTCATGCAGTTAGAGTTGTGAGTAGATTCACAGAGAATGTAGGAAAATTACATTAGGGAGTAATGGAATAAGTGTTTTGGTATTTGAGAGGCATAAGTGGCCATTGTATCATCTCTAATGGTTGTGGCGATTCAATATGTGGATATTTCAATTTAGCTTATTGGTGTAGGGGCATACGCCCCACCTTAAAAATAATTTGATTCTAGAAGACTACAGAATGAGCGACGTGGAAGCTATAGTCAAAGGACATGAATCTGCCTTGATATTTTATCTAAAATGTAGCCTCTGGAAGGCATACGTGGAAGGGTTCCTCTATCTTTTATTAGGGTTTTGTCTAGCCTTATATGGGCCACATGAAAGTGTGTTAGGGTAGCGACCAACACAATAAAAAAATATACAGGCTAAGGAGGGCCAAAATGTTGTAATTTGGGCGAGTAGGCCACAAAACTTATGTGTATGTAATAAACATTCACATATTTAATCTAATTAATTTCATTTATGTTAAACTCTTATGTGTCTAACCTCATATGGCTTACCTTATGAGCATAGGCTTTGTATAATTTTTTATGTATAGTTGTTTTTTTTATTGAGGGATGGGCCATCATAAATTAATATTGTTTTTAGAGCGTACCTATATCCCTAAGAGAGGTCGCTAAGCTGAGAGCCATGGATTCAACTTATGGTTTAGTATCCTAGGAGGAATAGTCGAGGACCAGGCCAAAGGAGATATTGATTAAAGGGACATGAACGCTAGTGGCTAAATTGCACAAAAGAAAACGTTGGTAATTAGTCAAGGTTGGCCAGAGAAAGGACGGTAGTGGGGGCCACATGATCAAGCCCTTGGACCAAGCGAATGCCGAGAAAGAGCCAACCAACCTAACTCCTGAATACTTCAAATAAAAACAACTTCTCACCTCTGATTATTTGTGGGCTTAAAACATTATGCGTCATTTATTTTGTTGAGAAATTATGGTTGTGAGTTTGAGGGGAACCCATGTTTTTAGAAAGTTGGGCCACAAGTTGTGGTCATTAGATAACTTTGAACGAAGATTTGCACCCTTCAAGATAGCACAAATCTAGGTTTTCGAATGAGGAATACCTATAAATTGGCTAGTTTTAAGGGGATTTGGAAGCAAGTGAGTTCATTTTTTACAATATTATCAGGAGGAGCCAAGTTTCATGGGTTGATAACCCACAAGTTTTCAAAGTTGAGTGTACAAGATTAAGAAATTAGAGCCAACAATGGTCGAGATACATAGAACCTAAAATCAGTCTACGTCAAGTGGTATTAGAGCATAGGAAGAAGGGAAGATTACCATCAAAGGAGAAACTTCTAGGTATGGTTTGGTAGAAGTTGTATGAGAATTCCATAACAATGGTTGTGTCTAGAATTGTTGAAGGAGGTGAGCAAGTATTCAACAACAAAGTGCACAAAGGAAGCTGAAAAAGATCTAGAAGGGCTGAACCGAGATGCCAAAATTATGAGTGAGGTGTTAGTGAGTCTTGGTTGTAGCTCACTCAATGATACACATGGTGAAAGAAGATAGAGATGGAGAAGAATGATATGAAACAATGAAAACACATGATAGGGAGATCATGAATAATTTCAAGTCCGGGAGTCTGAAGTAGGGGCAAAAACTCACCCTAAAACTAAATTGACTTTGGAAGACTCCAAAATAAGTATTGTGGCAACTAGAGACAAAGGACATCAATCCACCTTGATTTTTAAAGTAAATTGTAGCCTATAGAAGGCATACGTGGCAAGATTCCTTTCTCTTATGCTAGTGTTTTGTCTAGTTTAATGTGGGCCACTTGCAAGTGTGTGAGGGAAAAGACCAACACAATAAAAAAAAACCCAGCTCAAGAAGAAGGGTCTGGGACTCCCTTCTTTACTTTTATCAACCTGGTCGTTCGTAACAAACTTGGAAGCGATGGTTTTGTATGCACAAGTACTAGCTCTTGCCGCAACTGTCACTTGACCAGCTGGCACAAGTCCGCTAGGGGATTAAACCAACTTCTATGAGCTCTTAGAGGAATATTTTTAATTGATGGAGGAAATATAACTCAAACGAAGCTAATCTATTTGCAAAAAGAAATTAAGAAACTAAAGGAAAGCGCAAACCCTAGCAAACCCTAATTCTACTAGCTAGTCCTACTGATGCAAAGATGAGAATGAAAACTACTGAAAGAGATGCCATTACTTCTATGAAGGTAAAATACATGTGTTTAGACTACCTTTGTCCTAAGAGAACATCTTTTTGTATTTTTGATTAAGTTGTCAATTTCATCATGCATATGCTTTCACTATGCTTTAATGTGCAGGGGTGGATCAAGGAGGAGAAATGCTTGGAAAAGGTTGGAAAGGTTCAGAGAGGGTCTAAAGAGTCCCTAACACCCTTCCAGAGATTTTCACAAAGTTTGGCTATCAAGAGACCTCATTTCTAAGCTTCTACAAGAAGTTTGCAGGGGTTCTACAGGATGTTCAGGAAGGATGTTCAGAAATTTCTACAGGATGTTTAAAAATTGGTTTTTAGAGGACGGGTGAGTGAGGGAAGATGCATTAATGGATATGGAGGTAGGATAGGGGTTAAAAGTGGCCTAGGGACTGGTGGATGGAGTGGTGAGAAGGTGTAGAAGGCTGACTTGGCTTGAAGAAGGATAAGGCAATGATTGAGCAAGAAGGTAGGGTTACATGGAAAAAAAGGATAGATGGGAGACGAGGAACTCAGCTAGGTGATGGAACAGGTGGCTCATATGTCATTTTAGGTGGATGAAAGAGTGGTGGGGATGCCCTGCACGGTGTACTTCAACCGAATCAACAAATTCTTTCAAATGATCAAATTCCTAGCTAATCTAGTCTACCTATCGAAAGCATGAATGAACATTAGCTTTATTGGAAAGAAAACCATGTACGTCAACTATGCAAAGAAACATTTCAGAGCTCTAAACCCATAACTCATTTCTCCAAAGGAAAATAATACACCAAGGATTGCATGGTCAAGCAAACTAGTGTTTTTGTTGGGGCAGCACTGTTTCTTCAATTCCAGCCCTTGATCTAATAAAGATGAGGTAAAACCGAGAGTGTGGTTGTCCCTTTTCTTTGAAGATTTTTCTGTTATTATCCTACCAAAACACCTGAAGCAATGATATTCATAACCAATGATCTATCCAAGAAACATAACTAAATTTGCCTAACAGAAATACGTTCGAATGCATAAAGGGAAACAGTGATGCATAAAGGAAAAGTAAAGGAAAAGTAACAGTACAGAAAGGAAGCCCTAGGCTCTCAGGTTGGGCCCAACCCTGAGAGCTATGGCTCCTATGGAAAACTCAGATTTGATATAAAATCGAACTTCTTCTCATTATAAAAAAAAATCATAAGAGTGATGTCAAAAACGGCTACAAAAAGTCAAGCTAGCAGCACTGAGGTGCAAAATATGCAATGGTTTCCAAAAGTCCCTCACAAAGGCTAAGGCCTCAACATTTATACATTATGAGGGCCCTAACTGGCCTCCTCAATCTGTGGAACTCGGTTGTCCAATACTATGACTTAGATAGTCCCTTCTAAAATCTACTTTGCTGCCTTCTTGATTCTGTTTTGGTGGTCTTTGGAGCTCGGAGTTGGGGGTGAAGATCCCAAGGAAGGGTTATTTAATGCCATAGACAACCCCCCTACGAATCCTCACCTCTGGCTTGGCTGTCTTTTAGCCCATGATTGCTCGGTTTTGCTCCAACATGTGTCAAAAAACCTGAAATAAGCACGTGTTAGTCACCTAGGAAGAGTGACTACCCTTATTCGTACAAATGACATAAACATACGGAAAATAATGCATAAGCTATGGAAAATGAAGGATTTGAACAAGGACTGAACATGGATAATTAGGCCAAATGAGCCCAAAAAGTTACCAATTTTGGGGCTCATGAGTGAGTATGCGAGAAGCCTTATTTTGGGGCTCATCAGTGAGTATGCATAAAGGAAAAGTAACAGTACAGAAAGGAAGCCCTAGGCTCTAAGGTTGGGCCCAACCCTAAGAGCTATGGCTCCTATGGAAAACTCAGATTTGATATAAAATCGAACTGCTTCTCATTATCAAAAGATAATCATAAGAGTGATGCCAAAAATGGCTATAAAAGAACAAAGTCAAGCTAGCAGCACTGAGGTGCAAAATATGCAATGGTTTCCAAAAGTCCCTCACGAAGGCTGAGGCCTCAACATTTATACATTACGAGGGCCCTAGCTGGCCTCCTCAATCTGTGGAACTCGGCTGTCCAATACTGTGAGTTAGACAGTCCCTTCTAAAATCTGCTTGGCTGCCTTCTAGATTCGGTTTTGGCAGTCTTTGGAGATCGGAGTTGCGGCTGAAGATCCCAAGGAAGGGTTATTTAATGCCATAGACAACCCCCTACAAATCTTCACCTCAGGCTTGGCTACCTTTTAGCCCATGATTGCTCGGTTTTGCTCCAACATGTGTCAAAAAACCTGAAATAAGCACATGTTAGCCACCTAGGAAGAGTGACTACCCTTATTCATACAAATGACATAAACATACTAAAAATAATGCATAAACTATGGAAAATGAAGGATTTGAACGAGGACTGAACAAGGATAATTAGGCCAAATGAGCCCAACAAGTTACCAATTTTGGGGCTCATCATCACCCCCTACTAAAAGGGTTGCTCATCCTCTGAGCAAGTAGTCTAGCTCCTCATCTTTCATTGCTTTAATCACCACCCTCACATCCCAGGTTTCTGAAGTAGTGTCCTCCACATTGTCATAGAATCTGGCCTTCCTTTCCACCTCTTCCCACTGCTTATGCTCCTCCTCTTTTGTGCCTCCCTCTAACAATCCCAAAAGCAAGGGTGGACTTAGCTTGAGTCCCATCCACTTGGTTTAGAGGTTCCGCATAGACTTCTTGTAGAGAGGCACCCATGCCAAGGCCTCCCTCATCCAAGTTGGACTGAGATATTCTTGGATTTTGAGGCTATGGGACAATTTGTTCCATCTACGGGTGCAAGCATGAACACAATTGTCCCCTAACAATCACTCCATATCCTTGAAGTGTGCTATGGCCTGGGCCTGACGATCCATGCACTCTAATAAAGCCTGAGAGTTGGTTGCTAGGTGCTAGTGAGCGGATATAAATGTTGTAGGGTCCCCTGGCTCTGCTCTAATTAGCAGTGGTTCATGTAGCTCCCAGTCGATGACATTCCTGACCTCAACTGCTCTCTTTTCTTCGTGGTTTAACCATGAGGTCATTGCCATCATCTGCATGTCCCCTACTACTGTGTTGGTTTCCCACGAGGTGATGTTTGGAAGGGCCAGATTATGGTGGTAAAACTCAAAGCTTAGCCTTATCTTCTGATGAACTGTTGTTACATTAATCCATGAATTATTGGGTGTTTTGGATGTGGGAGATACCTCTCTGTGCCTTTGTATTGATTTGGAACTATAGCCACTGATCCTTTAGGTACAGGCCATAAGATTTGGCCGGCTGCCTACATTGTAGGGCTTCCATTCCCCAATTGACCATGCAGGCTAGTTGTGCCTCCTTTTCTTGCATCTGTTGTTTCAGGGATTGTATCTCTATACCTGCCTGCAATTCCCTTTCCTATAACTGTCGGTTAAGTTCCTGAAGATCAGCTTGCATCACTTCTTTTTCTTGAGGCTTTGCTGAGGGGTCCTTGGCTGCTGTGTCCTCTCCTTTTCTCTGAGCAGCTCATTCTCTTCTCTTAACTTGGCCTGTTGGGAGATTTCCACATGCCTTACTCTTGCCAACTCCCTTTGTGTTTCCTTGATCCTTTCCTCTAGAGTCCCTATATCTGCTACCCCCTTGGATTTAGCGATCCTCATCCAAGTGTGGGTTTGTACTCTTTCTTCCTCTAGTGCTAGAAATAGTGGCATTGTGAACTTTTGAGGAATAATTTTGCTGGCCTCCAAAAAATTATAATAAGAGCCCAGGTTGGGTTGGGGTTTTGGTTCTACAATGACATCAGTCTTCTCCTCCCCATGTGGTGACTTGGCTGTTCTCTCCTCCTCCTGTGGTGACTTGGCTGCTTTCTCCTCCATCTGCTTAGTTGCTTTCAGCCTAGCCAAAGTTTCCTGTAGAATAGCCTCAACATCCCGTAGAGAGGCTTCTGAGCTCAATTTCTCCATTCTTTCCCTCGATGAGGATGTTTTCGAGCTCCCCCACTCATAAGTAATGGATGCCTTGGAGGGGGATCTATCCTTTGGTGTGGGATGGGTTTCCACGATGGTGGTTGGCTCTTTTGATGGAGGCCAGGGTCTGCCAGTCTTAATCCTTACACTCCTTCTCGCTTTAAAATATACAGGAGTCTCCCTCTTTCGTTTCCCTTTTGGCTTGGGAGAGGTACTTAGGGTGGCTAGCACAGCTACTGCCTCCCTAGCTAGAATTTCGGCTGACTTCTCCTTATGTTGTCCTTCTTTCGAACTTCATGTAGAAAGTTCTGTAGCAGTTGCTTTCTGGCTTCCTGTAGAAGTCGTTTTTAACTTTCCTGTAGAAATACTCTGCTGCTTTCCTGTAGAAGCCGAGGGCACTGTTTTAGCCTTCTTGGCTGAGGGGACTTTTTCCTTTAACTTGGCTGAGGTTGCCTTAGGGGTGCCCTTACTGACTTGGACTTTCTCAGTCCGTTCTGCCCTACTCTGTAGTATTTTCTCCCTGGGTGTTGGTGCAATTTTATCGTCCCTTGTTTTGGTAGCTTGCCCCTTTTCTTGTGTTCCTTTCTGTTCTTTCTTCGATGTTTTGTCAGGGGTTTCTTGTTCTTTAACCTTCTTCTCTGCCTGAGTATGCTCCTTCTCCTCACTGCTAAAGGAAGTGAGCTCCTTGGCCAAGACTCAGATGTCATCATCCTTTGACATATTCCAAAAAATTTCATAAGAGAGAGGGACAGTGAAAGTGTGGAGTGCATCCTCCATGAGGAGCTTAATAAGCCCATGATGGGCTAGCTATTCTGGTGTTCCCCCTCTCAGTTTGGTGGCACATTCAGTCATAGACTGGAGGAGGAAGTAAGGAATGCTCAATTTTTGCTCTGAGGGTAGGTCCATGTGGTGCTTGAGTTCTGTGAGCAATCGAAAATAATAGCCATACACGATGCTAAATCACCCCTCACATGTAATATATTTCATAATTTGGTGGCTGACTTCATTCCAGAACGGTTGCAGGCTAGTTCTTCGAACTCCATTCTTGTCTTCTGAGAATTGCTCCTCTAGCAAGAAGAACTCTTTTTTAGCTTTCTGACCCAATTTCCTCTCGTCCTTATCCCAGGGTACCCCCATTGGAAGATTAGTTACTCTGATGATGAGCTGTGGGGTGAGTCTAAGGGTCAATCCTCTGAAGTTGACAACGACCAATGTCCTTGACTTTGGCTTTAGGGACCGGAGGAATTCTTCCACAATTTCGTCATCGTGACCTTGAAGCTTGTCACAGAATGACATCCAATGTGCACGGGAAAACAAGTCCACCACCTTAGGGGTTTCCCATAATTTCTTGGAGTTCGAAGTTTCTTTTCTAATGAACCCTCCCAGCATGGTAAAACTCTGTGTTTGCTCACGCTTTCAAGCAGACAAGGAGTTCTGGGTGTATCTCCTTCTCAGAGCGTAAAAAAAATATCTTTGTGTCAATTACCCTGTGCTGAACTTGCCTACTCATATACAGAAGGAGGACTTCGGGATTTTTTTACACATGGAGCGCAGAACTACATCTCCATTACACACAGTCATATAAAATTTACAATTTTTACTGGTGCTTTGACAGTGTCTCAATTTCTATAGGAGGGACTTTTCATTCAATCGTGGAGGAAATCTCGCATGTAGACCATGAAGATAATTTCGGGAAGTGATAAAAAAGCTTTTGATTTCACAGACAGAATTGCATTCACATTTCCCTACCCCCCTCAATACATTGAATTCACCACCTTTGGAATTATTTGCATGGGAAGGTTATGTTCTGCCTACCTCACTGAAAATTGCCACCCTCGAAGTGAACAGTCCACGCTGCTTCGTATGATGAGTTTCCTGTAACACAACTTCTTGTAGAAATCATTTCTGGCTTCTGGAGGAGGTTACGGTGGTGTAGGACTAGTCTGAGCGGTAGCAGGACGTTTGAATAGACCGAGAACTCGGGCTAACAACTTGCAAAGGAGGAGGACGCGTAATCGGCTGCAAAACGGTTGTGAGCATAAATGACTGCAATGCATCATAAGTATTCAACCGGTCGATTTTGAAATGCTGTGGAATTCATGGCGTGGGGGTGATCTGTCCCTGATGATCTGTTGGCGGATGTCATTGCTATCATTCCCCAGCATTCCCCTAACTGCCGAATTCTTCCCTCTGCATTTACCTCTGCCATTCCTGTCATACCGCCGCTTCTCCCCGACTGGACACTTCCCACGTGTCAATTATCCGACTTTTCGACATAAATAAGCCCATTCAGATCCTATGAGGCCACCTGACTGGCTGAGGTGGCCAGTGGAATGGCAACCAGCCTTGTTCAAAC
>APFE030961849.1:0-20041 GCA_000404065.3 Pinus taeda
ATTGGAGTATGTTCCCTCCAAAGAACAGGTTGTTGATATATTCACTAAACCACTGCCCAGAGAAACATTTGAATATCTTAGAAGCTGGGAGTAGTTGCTGCATCATCCTACTATTAAAATCTATTTTTTCAAAGAAAGGTGGTTATACACAAGTTTTATGAAGTGTAGTCACATATATACACTGGTTTCTGCGGGTACAGTCTCATATATACTGGTTTGAGGAAAAACAGTGGGCTAGACTCAGGAGAAAGGGGTCTGACACGGTTCAGTGAATTTTCTGCTCTACTTGATGATGGTTATAGTCTATGGATGACATGTGGAAATATGTTGGCTCTCATAAGTTTTTGATAACTTGATATATATCTGAATGATGATGATGCCTTGATAACTCTTTGGATATATGAAATAATCAGATCTGATAGTGAACATCTGACACAGGTTCAGGGGGATCATATGTTTCTAATAATGCATATTGTTGGCATTATCTTAGAAGATCTCGATGTAGATTTTGTTTTAGGTGGAATAAGTTCAGGGGGAGAACATGGTTGTTGGTCTAGATGCTAATTGACAAATGCTGCTGATGATAGTTGTTGATGACTATCATGGTCTTGTTTAAGATATTTGGTCCCTGTTATATATGTCATGTTTTAATGTAACAGTCACGAAAAAGGCCTAATTTGTAACCCCACTATGCATGGGATGGATGATGTAACGTTTCTTGTTTTTGACATGTATAAACAATTGATATATCCCCACTTGGTTGGGAGATGGATGTATGTATGAGTCATTTGTGATGCATGTATAGAGTCATCAACATATTTTTACAATCTTTTATTATGCTCAGGGGGAGCATGGACTCGATCAGGGGAGCTTAATCAACACACTTCAACATATCAGAAAATTCAGCATGCACTCAGGGGCAGCATGACCCTTTGCCCTTGATGTCAAAGGGGGAGAATGACTTGGTGTGGTTGTTGTTGCCATCAAGTTCAAAGGGTGAGATTGTTGGCATTATGATGTATGTGTTGTACTTGATGGAAACCACTTGTAGCAGAACAACTCACATGTATATGGTAAGTAGATGAATCTACAAAAGAGATATCAGATGTGACAGAATGCATGACAAATAGTGTTTACAGATGTGATGAAATGCAGGGCAGATTCAAAGAATCAGTTCAGAAGGCAACTCACTCAGATGAAAGATCATAGTATACCAAGAAAACAACAAAGAATGACAGATCATTCTTCACAAAATAAATAAAGAGAGGTATACGCAGGTTCATCATTGACCAAGCCACATATACACACAGGTTAACAGAATAAAAGGAGTGTATAACGTACACATGCATATTCATAGAAAGGAAAGCGCATGTAACTTGGAATACTAAGTTTTGGTCTGAAGTATTTGGTCCATGGTATTTGATTTGAGGTATTGACCCTAGGTATTTGATCCAAGGTATTGGTCCTAAGTGGTTTTGGTCCATGGTATTGAAAAAGGCCTAAAAGTATAAAAGGAGGATAAGATCATTAGGCCAAGGTACTCAAGCATTGAATATCTGATGAAGAGTGAGATCTAGTATGCAGGTTATTGGGTTATGGTGCATTGTTGGATCTAAACCAAGCAGGAACCTTAGTAGTTGAAGGAGAATAAGATCTAATGATGGATCAGGACCTCAAGGCGTAAAGTGAACTATCATTATGTGTTTTTTCTCATGAATATTCTAGATCTAAATAATGACGCATATATTATTCTGTAAATGATATGATCTGGGTATAATTGAAGTCTGGTATAGCTGCAGAATTATGAATTAACATTTACAGAAGTATACGCTGGTTCGCTTTAAGGAAACCGCGTATACATGCAAGTTCGGCACAAGAAAGTAGCGTATACCTTATAATCTATGTTTTAGTTGTTGCTTCTTGTTGTTGCAATATTCTGGGTTCTGGCTTGGGTTCTGGTTAACGTATTCTAGTGACAACATTCTGAAAAGATTAGATTGATGGGATATCTAAGTGATTGATTTACTTGATTGTGGTTGGTTCAATAGGAGATTGGTTGATGCAGATATATTTGATGATGGAATTATGTTGTTAATGGATCCAGTCTAAAAATTTATGAAACGTGGTCCCTGGAAGAAAGGAGAAGGTTGTAGCCTTTTGTAGGCCAGCATCTATGTACTAGTAAACATATCAGCTAGTACAAGAGCTAGGGGGTTGTAGCTCCCTTCCAGTAGAAGCTGGGGAATGAGAGAAGGTTGTAGCCTTTTGTAGGTAGAAGCCTACGTACTGGTATAAGATTGCACAAGTACAAAAATTGTAAACAGACTATTCTTATTATTAAAAGAAGATAGAGACGATTACAACAGGTGGTTTTCCCCACATCGGGTTTCCACCTTATATCTTGGTGTTCATGTGTGTCTCTTATGTGTGATGATCTGTTATGTTTTTACTGCACATGGTTACTATTTTTTCTAATGCACTAATCAAAGATCCTCATGTGATGAATTAACTGAATCATAAGTTTGTTGGATATACGCTAGTTGCATTAAACACAATTGCATGTACACGCGAGTTCCCTTAACCGAAGTATCGTATATGAATCTGATTATGGAAATGAAAATTTATTGATTTGCTAATACTGATTCACCCCCCCCCCCCCTCTTAGTATTATTGCCAACACCTCACTACTACTAGATCAGACATTTCATTTGTTGTTGAAATCCTCTCCAGGTTTATGCAAAAGCCTTGTGAGGGTCACTAGTCTACTGCAAAAATAGTTCTAAATTACTTGAAGGGAACTTAGGACTTTGGACTCAAGTATACACATGTGGATAACTTCAACTTGATTGGATACTCTGATTATGATTTCGATGGAGATAAAGAAACTAGAGTATCCACTCCAGGTTATGTTATTAGTCTTGGATAAGGAACAATCTCTTGAAGGTCACGAAAACAATCAGTTCCACAAGATTCCACAACTAAAGCTAAATATGTGGCAGCAGCTGAAGCAATGAAGGAAATTGTGTGGCTCAAGAATATTCCCAAAGATTTGAAGGAAAAATAAATACATTGAACTCTTCTTTTGATTGAAAACACTTCTACAATAAAGTTGGCCAAGAACCTAAAGTTCCATGATTGAACAAAGCATATCAATACAAAATATCGTTTGATTCGGCATCATGTTGAGGCTAAAGCAATCCTCCTATGAATTTGTTCCACAAATGAGCATATTGCATATATCTTCACCAAAGCACGTGGAAGGGAAAAGTTTCAAAGATTCAGAATCACACTTGGACTCACAAACATCCCTTCAAATTAAGGGAGGGAATGTTGAACACCTCATCTTTAGGATTATGAATCCAATGTAAATATTGTAAATAGAAAAATAAGAGAAGTTGGAAGATGAAGAGAAATTGGGAGATGAAACCCAATAGTCTCTCTCTCCTTGTATATAGCCATATCCTATCTTAATCAAAATGAAACAATTTATTCATATAATTAATGTTGGCCTGACAAAATATAAAAAAGAAACATAAAAATTTGCTAAAATACACTTTGAAGATGATTTTGAAGTTTTTTATTTAATTTAATTTATATTATCTTATTTTAAGTATCGTATTTTAAATTTAAATGTTTTGGTTAGTGGCAATGAGAATTTTAAACTAAAATTATGAGCTTTTCGATTTATTTTATGGAGTATCAGATTTATTAAAATTACTTAGGTCATATTGACTTCAATGTTTAAAAAAGACTCTCATTTAGTCATAGGCAGAGATATTTCCTTTTGATTAATTTTATGTTAGTGTAGTATTGTACAACCAATACTTTGACCAAAATTTGTAATTTTTTTTTTTAATTTGACAAGAAAGTCGGTATTCAACATCATTATTTAAATGACACAGACAAGAAAATTTAATTTATCGGAATGAGATCTTCTCTTTAGGAAATTGGCCAATGGGAATATCTCCAAAGATTTGTGAGAATATATTTTGATTGATTTTATGCGATTGCATTATTTTTCAGCCTAGTGGTGACTACTTTTACGCCAATGGGGTATCAATGATTTGATTGAGATGCGGTATTTTTTTTCTTTTGCGGGAAAATGGATATTTACCATCATTGCTTAAATGTCACAGTCTCATTTATTCCAACATAGAACCAATATTTCTGGCTTTTAGCTATTTTTTTTAGAAAATTAGTGACCCGAATATCTCCAAAATATTTGGAAAAGATTTATCCCTTTGTTATTTCTATCTCTTACGTGAATGTTGCTATATAGATAGATTTAGAACTATATTTTCTCATGTATCTATTTTTTCAAACAACAATTTTTTTTTTTTTTATATTAAATAATATAAAGATAACATGACAAGGCTTAACATAAAATCCTAGTACACACTAATCACCAATTGATCATCCTTAACTTCTAAATCCCCAAAAAAATAAAAAACTACCAAGCCCTTACAAAAAGACAAGCTTATTCACTATTCCTAACAAAGAATTTATCAAATCATAAACTGAATCACCCTCCCCTTTTCAAAAGTATAATTTTCCTTGTTGTAACTACAACACCTATTTGGAAAGCATATCAACACCCCGATTGTATTCCCTATAGATGTGTTGAATTTTCAGCTCCTGAAACTTTGCACTTAACTGATGAATATTGTTGGCTATGTGGGGCCTGACCCAAGTTCAACATTAGTTAGCCAAACAAATCCCTACACTACTGGCCCTTTCAGCATCAACCCGTAGAACGTAGACCGAAGTCTCACCCAAAGCAGTAAGGGTGGATGTTAGAACCAAGTTTTTGCACCCTGAGATGGTCGTGATGTTGGTTTATTCCCTCTATGTCTGCTTTCGCACATGTTATTAAGCTCTAGGGCTCTGTCCGTCTCGCCCTTTATTCTGACCTTTAGTACCTCTGCAAAGGAGTACGATTTGCCTTCGCATAGCTTAACTTGCGGTTCAGGTACTTTCATGCTGATGTGACAACGTATTGAACATGATTCCAAGTTATCTTAAGTGTTTTACTTATCATACTAAACAATCACAGTTAGCGCCACATAATATGATATTCTTACTTGTGTTCATTTACCCCATATAATCACATATATTCATGCATTACATAAACATTATAAATTAAACCTGAAACACAATATAACTATATGCATTAACAGGAAACAAAGACACAAAATTTGTAGAATGCTTCTCTTTATTGATATCTTTAGATGATTATAGACTCTATCTGCCCTGTGCACACAGATGCAAGGGTCCGTGCACTCAGCTGCAGACTTCCACCCTAGGCCTCTGCGCACTCAGCTACAGAGCCTCTACCTATGCTAAGACCCGAAACTTAAACTTCTCTACCAAAACTCCAAGCCTTGTCTTCTACTACCAAAACCCTATGACTACTTCGAGGTTACTCACTTAGCTCTTTTTATACAATCCCATGGTCTATGCATCATGGGTAGATCTTTACAGCCAACTTTACACTTTACAAAATAATGGCAAACAACCCTTTATGACTCATGACACCTTCACGCTCTGTGACCACAAATTGTAGAGACTTTACAACTTTATTACAAAATTTGACTGAAAACATTGGCTTTTAGCCCCAAAACTGTCCTTGGGTGATCATGTTCCCAACAGGCCCCCAACACAAACATTGTGACTCACCCTCGAGTCACTCTATGGGTATGAAGATCTTAGCATGAAGACCTCCCAACTCAACCTGTATGACCACAACCTCAGCAGTGAACTGTGCGGCTGCCTACTTTGCTTCTTTAAGCATCTGCTTGGTCACTGCTCTTGAATTGTCAGCCTGAAGCTTCTGCTAAGTTGCTTGTAGAGTCACAAGATCTCCTTCAATAGAGGTTGTGACCGCGTAAGCCTCATCCAGCCAGGGCTTCAGTCACACCTTCAACATTGCCTCCTTGTGTTGCGATGCATCTACTTGTTCCTTCAATTGCTTGGCCTCTTGCAGCTTTTCCAGCCTCTATGTGAGCGTGGCAGTTTGCATTGTGCCTTTTACCTCGTCATAGTGCTGCTGCAATTCACACACTTTTATCTCCAACTGTTGTACATTATGGCCCTCCTGAAAACTCATCAGGACCTCAAACGAATGTTCAAAAGGTTGTGTGCAGTCTGTTACTCCACTATTGACCGCCATTATTGCCTCTATGACATTGGTTGCACGCTGCTCCTTTACTTCTGGCAGAGTTGAAGGCTATGCATTCAACTATAATTCAGTGATCTACAAGTTGAACTCCAACTGAACCCTTGCCATCTCTGTGCAAGCATCGCACACCCCTATAGCCAGCTTGTGGACGTGCACCTCAACTGGTTCTTCCTTAGGGATGGGCAACTCTGGGACCATATGGCATGCCTCCTCTATGACTTGAATTATTCGCTTATTTTGCGTGGTTACCTCAGTCATAGCGGCGATGGCAGAGTCTCTCTATAGGGCCATCTATTTGTTATTAATCCTCTGCTCACTGGTCACCAATAGAGCGCGATGTTCACGGGCCCTCAGCTCCACGGTCACTCCATCGTGCAATAGGTGGAGCGCCTCGCCAGGGAGCGCTACCAAATTCAACCCTACTCCCTTGAGGGTGTTGATAGTGGGCCTGTCAGCTTCATTCTCCATGGTTAGTGCTCCATCGGGTAGCACTATCACACTGGAGACCTACGCGTGCAGCATCTCAGTAGCTTTTGAAGTGCCAATAGTAAGGTTGGTGGACACCGTGCCATCTTGTGACACGTGGGTATGAAACTCCTGTAGACTTGTCTGGATGGCCCCCAATATCAGTTGATGCTGTTGCTGAAACTATTGTAGGGACTCCACGGTGACATCTCGCACCGTGTCTTCGATGTCATGTAAATTGCCCTCTGTGAGGGTGATTGGGTCCATTGACGTCTTAGTGGCCTTGGATTTCTTCCTCGACCCACCTTTCCCATACTCCCTTGGACGCTTGATGTGGGTAGATATCGCCTACGGGTCTGTGTCGTGCTACTTGGTTTGCTCATCCGTCTCTTCCTCTATCTCGGGCGAAGGCGAAGTTGCGCCTTTGTCAAAGCCCCACTCTGTTCCACCTGTTTTCTTCTCCTTCTACTGAGTGTCATTGCGCTCCACCTGGGCCTTGTCAATGACCTCCTTCTTTCTCTTTTTAGCCAGCTACGTCATCTTGAGCTTGGCCTCCTCCTTCTTGCGTTGCGTGGTAGACTTGCTCACTCCAACCATCAAGTCTGATGTAGTGCGCCACTCTGCCGGTCAATGATCAGCCAATGCATTAATTGCGTCGTCGGTTGCTAGGTAAGGAAAGTCATACCATGTCTGTGCAGGGTCCTTCCACACCCTGATGGACACACAGTGAAAATCTTCCTTAACCTCTGTGTACCCCTGCAGGTTGGCAAACACCATAGGTGACAACTGTGGTTTGCGATTGATGGCCATGTGTATGTTCATCTCCATCAAGATCCAAAAGATTTTGCTATCTATGATGCGTTGTGCATCCTTGGTCACCCACAACAAAGCGTACTCCATTGCTTCTGGTAGGTCTAGCATGACCAAAGGGAATTGACTGTCCTCTGGCATCTCCCATGCTACCAGTAAAATAGACAACAACAGCCATGCGTAGTGGAAAATCTTGCTAAGCTCTTGTGCCTCATGGCAGTTCACAAGGAACTCACCAAAGAGATAGTGCACCCAATTGAACTAGACTCCTTCAGTGCATTGGGGTACTAGCACGACGATAGGCGTTGACAGCTCATCGGTGTGAAACTTCCTCATCACTTGATCTAGGTCGCTCCAGAGACAGACATAGAAAAAAGAGGGCTAATGGAAAATTGAAAATAAAAATGATTAGAATGATTTTGGACCAGGACCAACGCGTAGATATCGTCGTCCTGATCATGGTGATTTGAATAGTTCATCAAACCGATTCCTTATGTGAAAGTTAGAAGTAGTCAAAGTTCAGTTGACTTTCACTGACTGGGCAGGCTTAAGGAGGCCACAATTTGGACAGAACCTGGCCACTAGATTCCAGCTAACCTGGGCCAGATTCTGGGCGAATTTTTGGCCTAGTTAATTTGCTTCTTTTAGTCCTTTTTCAAATTTTTGAAAATGACTAAATTTGTTATAAATAAAACAAAAAAAATATAATTTGGGGTGGAGGGCCACCAACCCCGCCACCCCTCATACCCATGTAACCAAAAAATATATTAAAAGAGGGGCGGGCAGCCATGGCCCCACCATCCCTGGAACTTCAATAAAAATATTAAACATGGCTCGGCGGCCATCACCCCACCAAGCCCTCCACCATATATGTAACCACATTATTATGGGGTGGGCGGGCCACCTTTGGTGAACCTGGACCACACCCCCAAAAATATCAACACTGTCAGAATTTGGTAAGAGTGCCAATAGGGGTCGAACCCACCTAGCCCATGCGGTCGGCCCCCAAGCAATTGGCACCATGAATACAACGTACAACCATTTGAGCGTTCCAACCAATTAATAGAATGAACCAACAACTTAATAAACCGCACATGTTTTAAAAAAAATGTTTTGTTATATATGGCGGGGGTGGGATTTGATCCCCTGACCTTCGCACTCCAAATATATCCATCAACCTCTAGGCCATGGGGTTTTCTTGCTAAACTCCACCCATATTTTTCTATATAAACCCTTAAAATTTACTTGCACCAGGGGGGAGAAAGGACCAAACGATAGATTTGAGAATGGAGGTGTGGAACGGGAATGGAGCAACGTGATGCAAAATGGAACAGAGGCCAAGGACTGGTGCATTTTTCAAGGCAACCATTCTTTTATTAATTTATTGCAGGTGGAATAATGAGCCCAAAGAAAAGGTAGGCATAACCATGATTGGGCGAAATTTTCAGGAGGGTGAAACTTTTGCAGTGTCCAAATTGGACAAATTTTATGTCGATCTTACACCTCAGCGACATGAGCTTGATGGCCTAGTCAGTTTCCTGATCTAAGCAGCATAGTTGCAGAGAACCTGGAGGAGGGAATCTTTGAGGAATCTAGGGGGAATCTAAAAGATTCCTTGAGCCCCAAATTTTCATTTTCCCATAATTCAGAAATTTGATAGTCGATTTTGCACTATTCGATGCCACAAATTTGATGGCATGTTCAGATATTCCATTTTCTCATTTCATTTTTCGACAACTATTCTAAGAGGATTGCAGGTGTCAACATTCATGTGCAAACAATCATTTCCATGCAATTGATGCCGTGAGATCGATGGCACGTAAAACTTCAACAGTTTGACATCCACTTCTTCAGATGGCCCCTGGTTGTGACATATATGCAATGTATTCATGTACTTCTTTTGCTATGCATTGTTTTGCACAGATCCCTGTTGATGCTTGATGTGGGATCTTGTTTCTTACTCGTTTTCATGATTTCTGCTTGATGTGACAAGGAATCATCTATGTGATGTAGTTTTTGTCATGATTCTTCTTGTTATGTTTTGAGATCCCTTTGTTGTATGTTGATGGGATACTCATGTTGTCATCACATATGTTTGTATTGAGATCCCTTTTATGCAATAACAACGGGATGCTCATCATGCATGAGTTTGTGTCATTCTGATAGGAGTCCTTTTTGACTAAGAGTTCCTATAGTGGAGCATCTCTTGAAGCCACTCCTGCGTGAGGGCATTCTCCTTGTATGATAGCGACATCACCTCTTATGTACATCATCACTATTGACAGCACTTAATGTAGTGGCCTACACCATTTTGACACCGGGGCTTGGAGACGTAGTCCCTCCTAGACAAACTCCATTATCAACAACTTATGTTTTAATTATTTCCTTGTTCCTCTTCTTTACAGCTTGGAGATGCAGTCATTTATGTTCTTTTGAAAATGCAACTTAACACATAATGAAAGTAAAAGGTCTCGAAAGGGTCCTTTGTCACACCCGGACCTGGATCAAGTGGTATCTGCGTAGTCTTTGCGTTGATGTGAATTGCAGTCTGAACAATGGAATGTGCAATGAGAGAGGATGAAAAAGCAATGTACGAGACCATGCTCAAAATTTACAAAAGAGTGGAGATAATGCATGAAACTCTATAGAAAGAGATAGAGGAAAAGGAGCAATTGCAGCTTCAGTTGCAAGCCACGGAAGAGGCCCTGGAAGAACTGAATAATAGCAACCAAAGTCTTCAAACAGACAACGTTGAATTGAAGATGCGTCTACATGAAGAGAAAGAGGAGAAACATAGTTTGCTACAACAGTTGCAAGCAAAGGACGAGGACTTGGAAAAGCCACAGTGTGACCCATGTGAGGTAAAAATTAGTTCTCCATCTTCATGTATATTTCCTGATGATGATTTCGCTGTTTTTGAAAATCATACCACAGGAGTTGGCTCCAAAATGTTGAAGAAAATGGGGTATGAAGGAAAAGGCTTGGGCATTCATAGCCAAGGCATTATAAACCCCATCAAGGTGGAGGAATTACTCCATCAGATAGGACTTGGGTATATTAGAAAAGAAGTTGGGGAATGCGCAGAGATAGCTTGTGAACCACCAACAATAAATGATGAGAGACCCTCATCAGTTCTTTCCAAATCAACAAAGGAGGTAAAAGATGTTGACTTCCTTTCGGTTTCATCGTCACATAGTATGATTTCTATTGGAGATGTGGAGATCCAAATTATAGGGACAAACATGAGGCTCCTTACCAGGACAAGGCACGAGGAGGAAAAAGAACTTGGTGTTAATAACCAAGGCATAACTCAACCATTGAAGGTTAAGTAGAGACCTCAATTTGTAGGCTTGAGATACACTGTGGGAGAATGCTCGAAGGTGTCAGAATCTTCCGACACACTGTCGAAATCATCGAGGAAAGAGAATGGTGGGAACACATCTCCGACAAGGAAAACTGCCACAAGGAGATGACCCATTCACATTGATAAGTGAAAAATGGTTTCCGATATGTTATCTTATCATGCTCATGCTTTTGTAAATCATTCGTTGCATTTCAAAATGTAAAAGTGATGACGTGCTTCCATCACTTGTTCAACAACAATCATGTTTGATATTATTTTGAGTCTCATGTTAAACTCTGAAACTGATGTCGTGTTTCCATCACTTGTCAAAGAAACGATAGTGTTTGGCCTTATCTTTGTAAATCATTTGTTGCATTGATGATGTGTTTTCCATCACTTGTTGAAGCAACAATGATATGTTGGCCTTGTTTTCATAGCTAAAGTATTGTGTCCATCTTGTTGTAAACTTGACCACCAAGTATGTGTTAAAAACTCGTGGCAAGTGTGGGACGCTTGGGTCATTAGTTGGTCAGTTAAGACAAGCATGTAATTTTCAAAACAATGTACTACAGATTGCAGGTGTCGGATCATCAATTAAGACTCTAAAGAACAAAGGTGAAGGAGATGGAAGTGAGACCTTTCAAGACGCTTGTGATGCAGACAAGGTACAGAGAAATTGCATATTTTCTTTAATGCTTTTGGAGGACCAAAAGATCCTTAGTGGGGAGGATTGATCTAGGTAGCTCTAGAGACACACAAATGACAAAGAGGGTTGATGGAAGCCTGAAAATCAAAGTGAGCAGGATTATTTTAGACCAAGACTGAAGCATATATCTCATCGTCTTGATCACAGTGATGTGAACGGTTCTTCAAACCGAGTCCGCATGCGAAAGTTAGAAGCAGTCAAAGTTTGGTTGACTTTCGATGATTGGGTAGGCTTAAGGAGGACACAATTTGGACAGCACCTAGCCACTAGATTCTGGCCAACTTGGGCTAGATTCTAGGCAAATTTGTGGCCCGTTAATTTGCCTTCTTTAGTCCTTTTTCAAATTTTCGAAAATGACTAAATTTGTTTTAAATAAAACAAAAAAAATATAATTTGGTGTGGTGGGCCATCAACCCCACCAACCCTCATACCCATATAACCAACAAATATATTAAAAAAGAGGCGAGCAGCCATGATGCCATCGCCCTCAGAACTGCAACAAAATATTAAACATGGCTTAGCGACCATCACCCCGTTGAGCCCTCCACCATATACGTAACCACATTATTATGGGGTGGGCGGGCCACGTCTGGTGGACCCGGCCCACACCCCCAAAAATCTCAATGGTGCCGACATTTGGTAAGGGTGCTGCAAGGATGACTAGCCCCCAAGCGGGCAGCACCATGAATACAACGTACAACCATTTGACTGTGCCAACCAATTAATACAACGAACCAACAACTTAACAAACCGCACATGTTTTAAAAAAAATGATTTGTTATATATGGTGGGGGCGGGATTTGATTCCTCGACCTCCGTGCTCCAAATATGTCCACCAAATGTTGGGCGACGAGATTTCCTTGGTAAACTCCACCCATATTTTTCTATATAAACCCTTAAAATTTACTTGCACAGGGAGGAGAAGGGACTGAACGACGGATTTGAGAACGAAGGTGTGGAACAGGAATGTCGCCACATGATGTAGAATGGAATGGAGGCCAAAGACTGGTGGTTTTTTTAGGCAACCACTTTTTAATTATATTATTGTAGTTGGAACCATCAGCCGAGAGAAAAGGCAGGTGAAACCACGATTGGGCGAAATTTTCAGGAGGGCGAAATTTTTGCAGTGTCCAAATTGCACAAATTTTATGTCAATCTTACACCACTCAGTGACACAAACCTAATGGCGAAGTCAGATTCATGATCTCAACAAAAGGTTTGCAGAGGACCCGGAGGAGGGAATCTTTGAAAAATCTAGGGGGAGTCTAAAAGATTCCTTGAGCTTGAGATATTCATTTTCTCAGAATTCAGAAATTTAATAGTCGATTTTGCACTATTCGATGCCACAAATCTAATGGTGTGTTTAGATTTTTCATTTGCTCATTTCATTTTTTGGCCACTTTTCTAAGTGGAGTGAAGGTGTCAGCATTCATATGTGAGTAGTCATTTCCATGCGATTGATGCCGCGAGATCAATGGCACGAACAAATTTAGTAGTTTGACATCCACTTCTTCAAATGGCCCCTGGTTGTCAGGTATATGCAATGTATTCATGTACTTCTTTTTCTATGCATTGTGTTGCACAGATCCATGTGATGCTTGATGTGGGATCTTGTTTCTTAATCGTTTTCATGATTCCTTCTTGATGTGATCTGGAGTCATCTATGTGATGTACTTGTTGTCATGATTCGTCATGTTATGTTTTGAGATCCATTTATTGTATGTTGTTTGGGTACTCATGTTGTCGTCATGTATGTTTGCACTTAGATCCCTTTTGTGCCATGTTGGCGGGATGCTCATCATGCATGAGTTTGTGTCATACTAATAAGAGTCCTTTTTGACTGAGAGTTCCTATAGCGGAACATCTCTTGGAGCCACACCTATGTGAGGGCATTCTCCTTGTATGATAGCGACATCACCTCTTATGTACATCATCACTATTGAAAACACTTAATGCAGCGACCTACACCATCTTGACACTAGGGCTCGGAGACGTAGTCCCTCTTGGACAAACTCTGTTATCAATGGCTTATGTTTTGATGATTGTCATATTCCTCTTCTTTACAGCTTGTAGATGTATTCATTTCTGTCCTTTTAAAAATGAAATTTAACACATCATGAAAGTAAAAGGTCTTAGAAGGGTCCTTTGTCACACCCAGACCTGGATCAAGTGGTATCAGAGTAGTCTTTGTGTTGATGTGAATTGCAGTGTGAAAAATGGAATGTGCAGTGACAGAGGATGAAAAAGCAATCTATGAGACCATGCTCAAACTTTCCAAAAGAGTGGGGACAATGTATGAAACTCTACAGAAAGAGACAAAGGAAAAGGAGCGATTGCAACTTTAGTTGCGAGCCATGGAAGAGGCACTGGAATAATTGAAGCATAACATCCAAAGTCTTCAAACATATAACGCTGAATTGAAGATGCGTCTACATGAAGAGAAAGAGGAGAAACATAGTTTGCTACGATAGCTGCAAGAAAGGGAGGAGGCCTTGAATAAGTTGCAGCGTGACCCATGTGAGGAAAAAAGTAGTTCTCCATCTTCATGTATATTTCCTGATGATGATTTCGTTGTTCTTAAAAATCATACCACAAGAATTGGCTCCAAAATTTTGAAGAAAATGGGGTATGAAGGAAAAGGCTTGGGCTTTCATGTCCAAGGCATTATCAACCCCATCAAGGTCGAGGAATTACCCCGTCAGATAGGACTTGCATATGTCAGGAAAGAAGTTTGGGAATGCGTCGAGACGGCTAGAGAACCACCAACAACAGATGATGAGAGGCCCTCATCAGTTCTTTCCAAATCGACAAAGGAGGCAAAATATGTTGACTTCCTTTTAGTTTCATCGTCACATAGTATGATTTCTGTTGGAGATGGGGAGATCCCAAATACAGGGACAAACATGAAGCTCCTTACCAGGACAACGCACAAGGAGGCAAAAGAACTTGGTGTTAATAACCAAGGCATAACTCAACCATTGAAGCTTAAGCAAAGACCTCAATTTGCAGCCTTGAGATACACCGAGGGAGAATGCTCGAAGATGTCAGAATCTTCCGAGACATCATCGAAATCGTCGAGGAAAGAGAATGATGGGAACACATCCCCATCATCCCATGATAGTGCCCATGGCAGGGAAAGAGTTGAGACAAGATCTCATTGCCATACTTACACCAAAGACAACAAGGAAAGGCATAGTTAGTCTTGACCTTCGAATGTTCATTTCGGTTATAATCATGTTTTTAATGATGAACATAAAACATGGAATCAAAAATCATGTACCTTTTGTGGATTACATAACCATACATTTTCTAAGTGTTGGGAAAGAATGACAACACACAAAATAAGGAGGCGTCAAAGACCCTCTCAACAACAGGTAAAGAAACATGTTAAACGGATCTGGAGGAAGAAGACCTATTACAGTCATTGCGACAGAAATGGCCATCAAAGAGCCACATTTTGGAGGCTCCATCCAGAGAAACGACTTAAAGACAAGGTGTCAGTGAATGAACCTGATGAAGCAGTTGTTTGACAAGGAAAATCACCAAAAGGAGATGACCCATTCACATTGATAAGTGAAAAATGGTTTTTGGATATGTTATCTTGTTATGGTCATGCTTTTGTAAATCATTTATTGCATTTTAAAATGTAAAAGTGATGACGTGTTTCCATCACTTGTTCAACAACAATCAATTTTGATATTGTTTTGAGTTGCATGTTAAACTCTGAAAGTGATGTCATGTTTCCATCACTTGTCAAAGAAATGATAATGTTTGGCCTTATCTTTGTAAATCATGTGTTGCAATGATGATGTGTTTTCCATCACTTGTTCAAGCAACAATGATATGTTGGCATTGTTTTCGTAGCTGAAGTATTCTGTCCATCTTATTGTAAACTTGAACGTCGAGTATGTGTTATAAAATCATGGCAAGTGTGGGACGCTTGGGTCATTAGTTGGTCAGTTAATACAAGCATGTAATTTGCAGAACAATGTACTACATATTGCAGGTGTCGGATCATCGCTTAAGGCTCCAAAGAAAAAAGGTGAAGGAGATGGAAGCGAGACCTTTCTGGACGCTTGTAGTGCAGATAAGGTACAAAGAAATTGCAGATTATTTTTCATGCTTTTGGAGGACTAAAAGCTCCTCAATGGGGAGGATTGATCCAGGTGTCTCCAGAGACACACACAGGACAAAGAGGGTTAATGGAAGCTCTAAAATCAAATTGATAATAGTGATTTTGGACTAGGACCAAAGCGTAGATTTTGTCTTCCTAATCGTGGTGATTTGAACGGTTCATCAAACCAAGTCCATATGCGAAAGTTAGAAGCAGTCAAAGTTTAGTTGACTTTTGTTGATTGGGTAGGCTTGAGGCCACAATTTGGTCAGAACCCAACCACCAGATTTCGGCCAACCTGGGCCAGATTCTGGGCGAATTTGTGTCCCGGTTAATTTGCCTCCTTCGGTCCATTTTCAAATTTTCGAACATGACTAAATTTGTTTTAAATGAAACAAAAATATATATATAATTTGGGGTGGCGGGCCACCAACCCCACCACCCCTCATACCCATATAACCAAAAAATATATAAAAAAATGGGCGGGCGGCCATGACCCCACTGCCCTCGGAACCCAAAAAAAAATATTAAACATGGCACGATGGCCATCACCTCGTCGAGCCCTCCATCATATATGTAACCACATTATTATGGGTTGGGCGCGCCAACACCGGTGGAGAAGGCCCACACTCGCAAAAATCACAACGGTGCCGGAATTTGGTAAGGGTGCCAGTAGGGATCGAACCCACCTAGACCACATGTCTGGCCCCCAAGCGGGTGGCACCATGAATACAATGTACAGCCATTTGAGCGCACCAACCAATTAATACAATGAACCAACAACTTAACAAACCACGCATGTTTTAAAAAAAAATGTTTTGTTATATATTGCGGGGGCAGGATTTGATCCCTTGACATCCGTGCTCCAAATATATCTGCCAACCATTGGGCCACATGGTTTCTTTGGTAAAATCTACCCATATTTTTCTATATAAACCCTTAAAATTTACTTGCATGGGGAGGAGAAAGGACTGAACGAAAGATTTTAGAACGGAGGTATGGAATGAGAACGAAGCCACGTGATGCAGAATGGAACGGAGGCCAAAGACTAGTGCATTTTTTGAGGAAACCATTTTTTTATTAATTTATTGCAGGTGGAACCATGAGCCCGGAGAAAAGGCAGGCGAGATCATGATTGGGCGAAATGCTCAGGAGGGCGAAATTTTTGTAGTGTCTGTTAGATACCTATACCAATAGGTTTCATATTTCATGATTGGATATCAAAGGTCCAAATATGCTCAGCTTTGACAAATGCAAAGATCTCATATTTCCCTCAGAAGGCAATGTCTGTATCAGTTTTGATAAGAACTCAATTTTGATGGGTGGTCCAACAGTCTAATCTGGATCATGCCATGTTTTCAATTTCCATGTTGTAGAATAGAGAATGATATCTGTCCAAACTGTTTAATCTTGGCAGATCAGTAGCTAGGTAGAGAAGCTTAAGGTTCCCAACTGCTAAATCTGGGACCTTGGAAGGAATAAGGGTTGCATTAGATAGTGAATGAAAGCAAAAAGCCAATGAAAAGAAAAGGCATTCAAAGGGTTTTGCAAGTCTAAGTGCACCCTCCAAGAAGGAACAAAAAAATGCTAGGAAAGCTAGTTGGGTAGGTAGCTGGGGTTGCAGAAAAGTTGTCTCATTCAAGACTAAGCTTGCTGGAACATCTACAAGAAAGGCAACACACTAGTGCATGACTAATTCCCCTGTTTTCATGTGTATATTATTCCTTACTAACACCCCATCACCCTCTGATTTATGCAGCAAGCTCAAAAATTGTCATGATATTTATGGCCTTCAAAAAGCCACATTTTTTGTGTAAAAACTTTTCATTTTCATCTACTCCTGATTACAAGTTACTTTCAAAAGAAATCTTTGTTGAATCAGCCCTCACTCATGTGTTTCCCCCATATTAACAGCTAACTCTACTATCTAGCTCCCTATACCCCTCTATCCCTATTATTATAAACACCATGGTGTATAAACCCCACAATGCATAAATATCCCCTCCCTGGCACTGTAGCCATAGTATTCTCTCCCTGGGACTTGAATTGACACCTGGTCAAGGCCAAGAACCCATGACTCACCTTTTGCTCCACCTCAGACCATTTTCCCTACCCAAAATGCCATTTTGCCTTGAAAAACCTTGAAAAACCCTCAAAAACCCTCAAAAACCCTCAAAAAACCTTCAAAACCTTGAAAAACCTTTGAAAAACCCAAAAAATCACCAAAGGGGCGGAATACAGCGAAAAATTACCCTCCCCGGGCTTTATCCTAAGGTCGGGGGTCATTTGCCCTTTATATTTTATAAAACCCGTTTTGCCCCTTCTTTCTATAGTTTGCACCTTATAAATGATTTTTGCCCAAAGCATAAAAACCCGCAAGAAACCTGTGATCCTAAAGTTCCCGGCGCATTATTAAACTGAATATTTTAATCGCCGGGCGAGCCCCTTCCAAACATGCACGACCAGTCGGAGGACCCGCCAGCCGTCCGATCTCCGCTGGTCGAGATCCAAGGGTGGGCGGTCATTTTCATGACCCGATATGCCGACCGATAACGTCCGGGGGGAGTGGTTTTCGGCCCGTACAGGGACGCGTGGCGGGCACGGAGGCTGTTCGGAGCTCCTTCCCCGATACCACCTTGGCTCCAAAAGCAGTGCGGGGAACCCGCTTACCACCATTCCATTTACCGCCTTCCACCACCACGTCACTCTGACGTCACCTCACGTCCGCCCGCTCCCGCGCCCCGTCAACCTCCACGCTGTCTTGCCACCGCATCATCCTGCCACCGTGTCCCGCCACCCTGGCCGGCACGTCAGCGCCACATCATCACTGTACGGCGGGCCCACCATGACGTCATGCTGACGTCATCAGCAAAAAAGCGCCAATCGCGTTATTTTACAAAAATTAACGTTATAACCGGCCTAATAAGCTGTTTTGTGTCATTTTCATTTGATTAAGAAAGAGAGCCGTTAAACGACCAGCTGCTGCGAAATTTGACCCCGACAACCAATTCGAAGAATCCAACCATTGAAAGGTTCAGAACCCACGGTGCCAAGCATCCACAGTTCAGCTCGCAGGTGTCCAAGACGGTTTATCCAGGTATTTAGCCAGTTTCCCCCATTTCGCCCATGCTTTCTGAATTCTCTGTAAATCTACCAATTAACACCATTAAGACCTTCAAATTCTACTGCTCCCTATCACACTAAGCCTGTCAAGCAACCTACAGCACCTTGAAACCACAATTCAGCAAGACAGTGCTTGTTTCGCGGGCTGAAACCCCGAAATCCTTCCCGAGCTACTCGGCATTGTTCCCTTTTGCCGAGTACAATCCAGTGGATGTTACAAACAGACAAACCTTAGGAAACCCTATAAAAATTCTCAGTGACCATTCACATCCTGTGAATTTCACAGAAAAAACATATAATCCAGCTTGCTAATTCCCTCTGCAAAGGAAGAACTCACTGTATTAGTAGTTGAGTTGAGGCCAGAAACACTTGATTGCGTAATTGCCTATTCTTCCACAAACTAGCTCCTACCATGGCGTCTCCTGCAACTTCATCCATCAGTGTGGCCTCACAAAGTCAGACGAACAAACAGTTGGAAGCCCAGACACTAGTAGATAAAGACAGTCTCATTGGAGACTTTGAAGGAAGCAGGGACTTTTTGCAAACTTTCAGTAGGTTAAGGGAAGACCACAGGGATGGACATGGCACACATGGAGTCTGGGAGTCAAACTTGCCCTACTACTGTCTCCCAGCTGTGAATGTTTTCCCAGAAATCATTCACCTCTGTGCTGCTCATTATGATGCAGAGCACAGAGCCATCAGCACCTCATCAGGGAGGATCCTTTTTCACATCAATGCTGAGACCATCAACAAAATGCTGCATTTTGATCAAACAGAATTGCTGATCCCATTCTCCATGGACCAGTTGATGGACGCTGGTGATAACCTGACTAATGAAGAACTACAGAGAATCAGCAGAGACTTCATGAGGCCTGAATGCCAGACCTCAGAGCCCCCTCCCTATCAGTACGATCAATTCAGTGAAGTGGGCAGGCTATTACTGGACATGATAGCCTATGTATTGGGGTATCAGAACAGTGAACATGTGGACAGAGGCATGCTGGCAATGCTTTCTGTATACAGCCCATATAAACCCCCTACCAAAAAATACAACTTTGCCAAATTCATTGCCAACAAGATCCATGCTCAGCTGACCAAATTGGATAGACAGGGGGTCTTCAGGTACTCAGGCTACCTTTACCATATGTTCATGTACTATCACTCTGAAGCCTTCCCATGCTATATCAGAAAGCTGGATCAAACAGGGGAGAGAATATCTGTTATCTTCTGGACCTCAGTCTACCACAACGTGACAATTTCACCATATACCTTTTGTGAATTTGTTGACCAATTTGTCTACCC
>APFE030961854.1:0-10324 GCA_000404065.3 Pinus taeda
AGCTTGTTAACCTCCCATCCACGAGATCAGTCGTATAGACTTGATTCTCTCCCCCAAGCTCACTTGCAGGCCTCTGCCTTCTGCAAGGTAATGCACACTATTCAGCTGTGCAGTATTGGGCACTACAGTGCTGGGACTATCTGGTCCTCACCAGACATAGTACCCTTTTCTTCTTGCTTCTGTCTCTAATCTTTTCCTGCCTGTTCCTTAACAGCCCAGGCTTCTTTTCTTCTTTTCCATTTCTATGGTAAGAAAAGTAGTTAGGGTTGCCCCTCTTTGCTGGCAACTGTTTCTTTTTAACTTAAGAAAGAGAAAGTAATAACTTTTCCTCACAAAGTTATTTTCCATATTACTTAATTCAACATTTTGAATAAATAACATTTAAATATTAATAAGTAATAATTTTCTGTCTCTACATTTACCTAACATGGTAATTTATAAAATTATTCATGTAACTGCTTAGTCATTACATCTCCTCCCCCTGAGATTGGACACCGTCTCGGTGTCTTACAGTCGCAAACAGGTCTGGATAGGTCTTCCTCATCAGTTCCTGGTCTTCCCAAGTGGCCTCTTCGGGCCCAAAATGCCGCCATTGTACCTTAACTTGGGTAATAACTCGTTTCCGCAGCTGCACTTCTCTCTGGTCGAGAATGCTCAGCGGTTCGACCAGTACTTCTCCTTCCGGTTCGACCTGCAATACACACATTTTGAATTAGTTTTTCTTTCTAATAGGATTTTCATTAAATTTTTATTATAACCATAACCCACCTGTATATCCTGCCATCGGATTACATGGTTAGGGTCATACACATACTTCTTTAGGACTGAAACATGGAACACATTATGGACCCGGATATGACTTGGCAAGGCCAGCTGATATGCTACTGGTCCAACCCTTGCTAATATCTGAAAAGGTCCACAATATCTAGGCGCTAATTTAGAGCAACCAGCCCACTGTAAGGTGCTTCTTTTGGCCTGAATTCGAACATACACATGATCTCCAACCTGATATTCCTTAAATCTCCTTTTCCGATCAGCGAAATTCTTTTGTCTATCCTGTGCCGCCTTCAGATTAGCACGTACTCTCTTTACCATATCCTCCATCTCCTTAAGCATGTCAGGTCCTAGACTTAATTTATCTTCAGGTCCTCCCCAGCTGGAAGGTGTACGGAATTTTCGGCCATACATAACCTCAAATGGACTCATTTGCGTTGAAGTGTGATAACCATTGTTATATGTGAATTCCACCAAATGTAAATACTCTTCCCATCGTGTGGGTTGTTGCATGACGTAAGCCCTTAGCATGTCTTCAACTACTTGGTTTACTCGTTCCGTCTGTCCATCTGTCTGCGGGTGGTATGCGGTGCTAAAATTCAACTGAGTACCTAAATCTGCAAACAGTGTTTTCCAGAATGCTGATGTGAATTTCACGTCCCGATCCGAAATTATTGTTTTCGGAAGGCCATGCAATCTAAACACATTCTGCATAAAAACGTGAGCGATTTGTGCAGCTCTGTAGGTAGATTGCACTGGTATAAAATGTGCAGCCTTACTCAATTTGTCCACTACTACCATAATGGAATCGTTGTTTTTCTTTGTCCTAGGTAAGCCCGTAATAAAATCCATGGAAATGATTTCCCACTTCCATTCCGGAATGGGCAAGGGTTGTAACAGCCCTGCTGGATGTTGATGTTCAGCTTTAATTTGCTGACATTCCAAGCACCGTGCCAAGTACTCTACAATATCCTTTTTCATTCCTGGCCAGAAATATTCTTTCCGGATTGCTGTAATCATTTTTTGATAACCCGGATGGCCAGCATAATGACTGATGTGGAATTCGTCCATAATCAGATTTTTGACTTTGTTTTGATTGGGTACGTATATTCTTTGCTTGAAATAGACAATTCCTACATCATCTATCCTGTATTCTGATTGGCTGTTCTTCCCAGCAGATTGCTGTATTTGCTGTTTTAGCTGCTGATATTCTGTATTCTGGTCCGAAATTTCCTTTATCATGTCCAGAAAGGGGTTTTTCCACCCAGTGATGGAAACTTCATATAGGCTTTGTACCTTCCTGCTTAACGCGTCTGCTACTCTATTTGCTTTCCCTTGCAAATGCTTTATATCGAAGTCGAAACCACTTAGAAAATCTATCCATCGTGCTTGCCTAGCGTTTAAAGTAGGCTGGCTGAAATAACTGGTCAAACTATGGTGGTCGGTGAGCAGTAAAAATTTCCTGCCCATAAGATAATGCCGCCACATTTTTAGGGCATGTATAACAGCAGCCAGTTCCAAGTCATAAGCGGAGTATCTCTGCTCATGTTCTTTTAACTTACGGGATTCGTAAGCAATTACTCTACCCTCTTGCATCAAAACTCCTCCCAAACCTTCCTTACTTGCATCTGTGCAGACCACATAATCCTTATGCGGGTCTGCTATACTCAAAACTGGTGCTGTAGTAAGCAGATGTTTCAGTTGTTCAAAACTTTTCTGGCAATTTGGGGTCCACTGGAATGTCCTTCCTTTCTTCTGTAATGAAGTGATGGGAAAGGCTACTTTTGAGAAACCTTCCACGAATCTCCTGTAATCCCCAGCCAATCCCATGAAGGATCGAACATCCGCTACATCTTTTGGCACGGGCCAGTCCATTATAGCCTTTATCTTTTCCGGATCTACAGCAATTCCCTCCTTGGTGATTACATGACCCAAATATTGGATTTCTTCTTTAAAGAAGTCACACTTACTAAATTTTGCATACAGCTGATGTTCTCGAAGGGTCTGTAATACCATTCGAAGATGTTCATGATGTTCTTCGATTGTGCGTGAGTATATTAATATGTCGTCAATGAATATTAGCACAAATTGATCCAGGTATGGGTGAAAGATGCTGTTCATTAAACACATAAAGGTTGCAGGGGCGTTGGTTAGCCCAAACGGAAAAACCACAAATTCATAATGTCCATACCTTGTTCTAAAGGCTGTTTTAACGATGTCCTCATCCTTAATTCGAATTTGATGATATCCTGATCGCAAATCGATTTTGGAGAATACTGTTGCGCCTTTCACTTGATCGAATAATTCATCGATCCGGGGTAAAGGATACTTATTTTTGATGGTTAACTTATTCAATTGTCTGTAATCAATGCACATTCGAAGAGTACCATCCTTTTTCTTGACGAATAAAACTGGAGCTCCCCATGGGGATACACTAGGGCGAATGTACTCTTTGTCTAGAAGCTCTTGCAACTGCATTTTTAGTTCTGTCAGCTCTGGTGTACTCATTCTGTAGGGTGCTCGGGATACTGGGACAGCCCCAGGTATCAACTCAATAGTAAAATCTATATTTCTTCGCGGCGGTAGTCCAGGAATTTCCTCTCGAAATACATCTGTAAATTCCTGTATTATAGGAATGCTGTTCAAAGAAACTGATTTATCCTTGGAGTTCACATACCCCACCTGAATGGCGTAAACCTGACACCCCTTCCGTATGCACTTCATCAGTTGATTGGCAGCTATTGGGCGAACTTGTACTGGTTGCTTAATTCCTTGCAATTCTTTCCTGTTTCCTTGCTGATCTCTGTAATAAATAATTTTAGTTTTGCAATCGACTAATGACCAGTGTTTTTCTAACCAGTCCATGCCGATTAGGATGTCATAGGATCCGAGAGGAAGTACATTTAGATCAGCTGTCACTGGCTGGTCTGCTATAATAAATGAACAGTCGTTGATTTTGGCTGTTACCCGCCGCTTGGCTCCGGTAGCGAGTTGCACTAGCCAAGGATTTTTAAATTTAACAGGTTGTAAACTACAACGTTCCACTATCTTAGGGCTCACATAGCTTAATGTAGCCCCTGGGTCAATTAAAACAGATATACTAAGGTTTGAGATTTTACCTTCGAACTCAACCATGGTTGGCTGGTATTCCGCCTGACGATCTTCCAGAGCCGCGTTAATTCTGGGTATGCTGCGTCCAACCTCACCCACGGTTGAAGCTTCATGAACTTGAGATAATTGTTCAGCTCCTTTCCGCTGTGGACAGTTTTTAATGTAGTGAGGTCCCCCGCAACCCCAACACTGCACCGGGGGTCTTGTTGCATTTTCACTGTCCAACCTTGAGTGTTGTTCGCTGACCTTGGATTCATTAGTGGTTCTGAACTTAGAGGTAGTTCTAGGTGCAAATCTGCTGTTTGCTCCTTTGCTACTTCCTTTACTGCCATTGCTGCGATTCCTTTTGCTGTTTCCCACTGTCTTGAACCCTTTCTTCTCATTCCATTTTCTGTTAGCAGCTTCCCCTTTCTGTTTACTTTGCTGATAACAAATTCTAGCTTTACGGATTACCTCATCCATCGATTTTGGATTGTCAAACTCAATCCTCTCCTGCATATATACTGGTAAACTGCTAATAAATCGCTGGACCTTTGCCTTTTCTTCCCTTATGTATGGTACGTAACGAAGTAAGGAGGTAAAGCGGGTGACAAATTCGTCCATAGTTTGCTGTCCTAATCGCAAATCATGGAACTCCCTTGCCTTCTCATCATAGAAGCGTTCTGTTAAATATCGCTCCTTGAAGAATCTCTGAAAGTTATCCCATGTAATATTTTGTTCGGTGACCCCTTTCACTATCTTCACCTCCTCCCACCATAAGGTGGCTTTACCTTGTAATTGGAAAATAGCCAATCGCGCTTTAAGGTTGTTATCATATTCATAAAGCTGGAAATACTTATTCATATTAATGATCCAGGCTTCAGCTGCTTCCTCTTGTTCCCCATCAAAATGTGGTGGTTTGATTTTACGGAATTCTCCTTGTAATTCTACCTTCTGTCTTTTTGAGGTTTGCTGGTCAAACACATTATCCGAGCGTTCCTCCTGCTCCTCTGATCCTTCGGGGGGTATATGATGGTTCTGTTCCTCGGACATCCTTTGTTGTTCGGCACTGGGATTATTTGGTAATTGATTTTGTTTATCAGATAAACTCTTTAAGATCTTTTCTTGCTCCATTGTTAACCGAGCATTGTCTTCCCGTAGTCGAGCCATCTCATTCTTCAGCTCTTGCACCGTCTCTAAGATTGCTTGATTCGTAACTCTGGCTTCTTCCCCAAGTTGCACCCATAGTTCTGGGTTATTTTCTGGACCTGGTACTCCTTGTCCCGTTACAGGTCGCCATGAGGTACTATCTGCTCTCCTCATGCTTCGGTCTGCAATATCAGAAATCTGTACCTGGAAACCTGTACTTCATTCAACACAGAAAGAGACATTCAAGAGTATTATCAGGAATGACTCTTATTAGTTGTTTAATACAATGTCCCTGTCTGTCATTGTTGTTTTACCCAGAGGCCACAGTGTTGTATCTGGGCTCTGATACCATATGTCACAACTCTTACCATATGTTACAATTCTTACATAGTAAAAGTAATTTTTTTTAATTACCACGGACCTAACTCTACCTACCTCCATTTAATATTTAACTCTAAATATTACTACAATGTATGAATGGTGGCACATATAAAATTGTTACGACCCGTTAGTCGATTCATGAATTAATATAGATATATATATATTGAGACATTTCATGCGAATCCATATTGTCATTGGGCTGATATGGTGTCTTATCGTTTCGGCATTTACGCCGCCACCTGGCCCTGGAATTTAAGGCTAACTTCTCGGTTCCAGCGTTCATGCACTGTTAAGCTCTACTTGCTGTCCGGAGCTGATATAGCTCTCGGAGATGGAGCCACGGTAGCTGGGATATTAAAATTCTTGCAGGTCGCCCGTAATCCCTCGGGATCACGCCATGAATTTGGACGCCCAGGATTTCACCTTGAAGATCGACGGTGGTAATGTTTTGGCCTGGAATAAAAGGAGTTTGGTCTAGGGTTTTTCGGCATTTTCGTGATGTCTGCAAGGCAGAGCCTATCGGCTCGGATCTTCTCTGATTATACCAAGGCCGCCTCAACTCGGCTCCTCCTTCACAGTGGTATACCTACAGTTTCACTGCGTTGTGACCTACCTGGAAAGAGACCGTCGTTGCTATTCATCTACAGGAGATAACCCGGGGTTTTCTCATCTGATATTCGCCTGAAGGTAATGGCGATTCTTGTTTTAATTAAATCAGTATGTTTTATTTTCTTAAACCTACATTTATCAACCCTAACGGCCGGTTAATATTGTAAAAGGTTCAGGATATGGAGCGCGAGGTATGCTGATGGAGGGTTCCCTGCACTTCCAGTCTTCTCTGCGCATTACAGGTAGGTCTCCTCGCCACGGTCTTCAGTTTCTTTTATGGGCTCACTGGCTGAATATGATTTTCTTTTTACCAGGAGTCTCATTGTGCTCTCTTTCAACTGGTCCGAGTTGTGAATTTCTTCAACAATAAGTCCCGGTCATGAAGGGTTTTATCTTTATTTTATTTACCTTGTCGCTTCTGGTAGTTGGGTTCAGGGTTTGATAACCTGACCCTTTCCAAACCCTCTCGGGTTTCAGAATCTGCAATGGACCAATTTTCATGTATGTTATCGGGCTTAGCCAGTCGGCTTACCCCCTTATAGCGTCTTTTATACAAGGTTATGTACCATGCTCGGCTCCAGCCTTGTATTGGCTTGCACGGTTAATTATTTGCTGTTCGAGTACTCTGTTCTATATAAATTTTAATATTTATTCCGGCTATGATCTGAGGTTTGCGCAGACTGAGGTTAACTCGGTCGTCGGGTTAACTGTGATCTTAGGAGGTTCATACCCTGTCATAATAGCTACTGATTTGGTTGATTCATTCTGAGGACTGTACATCTATTTTCTTTTCCGTTTCCTCAGAGATATATATATATTCCTGTATTTCAGGAAAGATGCATTTCTAATTTCGATTTATGGTTTTAGTTATGTTCCCGGTTATCATTTAAAATGTATCTCTAGCTTTTCGAAGTACTGGTTTTTCTTTTCCGGCAGAATGCTTTCATCGGTTGATTCTTATTAAGGATTTAAGTTTATATCGATGTCGGCCCTGCCAGCAAACAATTCACGATATGGTATTGATGCATATATTGTTCTTCCATGGTTGAAGCAGAGTTTTCGTGAATAATTATTTGTTCAGCGTATAATACATGGTTTCTATTTGTATATGATTGCTTAACTTTTACCATGCAGTCACTGTCAACTACTTATGTTGGTCGACTCCGCTGATGTTATCAGGGTTAAGTGTTGTAATGTTTTAACCGTTTGTTAAACCCTCGGTCCTATTTGTTAGCCAGAATACTCTGTTGTTTATGCTACATTTGACGGTTGTCTGTACTATGTATCTCACATTTGCTTTTCCAGGTATTGATGTCTGAAAGGCTGTATTAACAGTCTAATTTAAACTATGCTAACATGATTGTAAAATATATCATATAAATTCTTCTCGGTTCATAATCAATAGAGCCCCGAACCTTATCTGTTTATTTCCTTTGTTTGTTATCTACGAGTTGGGTAAATTGTAGCATAACTAATGGTTTAATTCTTGAAGACCGTGTTATATTGTCTGTTCAGCTTATGTTATTTGTTCATTTATAGGAACCAGAAATCCTACAGACTTGTACTAAAGTTTTCTTCCAGAATAATAAAGTTTTACTTTCCAGATAACTAATATTCTGGGAAACTGAATAACATTGCTTTCTTTCTTTTTTTACAGATAATTAAATAACTTTCTTAACAAAAAGAAGATTTCTATAATAATAATGTAGTCATATTTCACTTACCTGTACCGCGTCCTCTTCAATTTTCTGCCTGAAACAAAGACTCATAAACAGCTTGTTAACCTCCCATCCACGAGATCAGTCGTATAGACTTGATTCTCTCCCCCAAGCTCACTTGCAGGCCTCTGCCTTCTGCAAGGTAATGCACACTATTCAGCTGTGCAGTATTGGGCACTACAGTGCTCGGACTATCTGGTCCTCACCAGACATAGTACCCTTTTCTTCTTGCTTCTGTCCCTAATCTTTTCCTGCCTGTTCCTTAACAGCCCAGGCTTCTTTTCTTCTTTTCCATTTCTATGGTAAGAAAATTAGTTAGGGTTGCCCCTCTTTGCTGGCAACTGTTTCTTTTTAACTTAAGCAAGAGAAAGTAATAACTTTTCCTCACAAAGTTATTTTCCATATTACTTAATTCAACATTTTGAATAAATAACATTTAAATATTAATAAGTAATAATTTTCTGTCTCTACATTTACCTAACATGGTAATTTATAAAATTATTCATGTAACTGCTTAGTCATTACAGATGGGTATTAGCTTTGCCATGTTCTCTGTTATGTTATACAATTTGTCACGCAATCTCTCTCTCTCTGGACTTATATGGAAATTTATTTTGCTTCGACAGGCTGTTCCGGTTGCGGTTGGTTTGCAGTGTAAGGACATGAAATGACGTGGAGTTTTTCCAGACCATTTCGTTACATTCCATCATTCTTTTTGGTACGAGAGTCGCCACGATCCAGGTACCGATATATTCTACCATGATTACTCTGTCAGTTATTAATGTTCATTTGTTTATAAATAGTGCTGATGAGCTGTAATCATGGCATACCATTAATGTAGAATTTGCGTTTTATTTGCATTTGGTTTTGGTCTGTAGCGTGTCGCAAAGAGTGTATGTTTCATGTGCCTTGTGCGTTGGCTTTACCGTTCTTCCCGTTTCCATTTTTCCTTGGGTCACTATTTTACAAGTATTTCTTGCTCAGTAGTTGATTAGGTTATTAAAATCAATATCATATGATGAAAGTTCTGTATATCTTAAATGTGATCGAGAGTTTCGAGTTTGGGTAATTTTTTAACCTAATAAATGATTCTAATAAATGATTTTAATGGTAAAAAAATAATAGGATTAATATATTTTTAATGTATGATAAAGAATTAATATTTTTTTTTTGAAGTTGTAGAATAATATATATATATATATATATAAATATATTAGTAATGGAGTTTGTGAAATTATAATATAGTGATTTATATTATTTTTAATTTAAAATACAATTTAAACTTAATATATATTCTTTTCAGTAAGATATGTATTCTTAACATAAAATTTAAATAAAAGCCTTAAGTCTTTAATAAAGAATTTGATTTCCTTGTAATGTCCTCCTTTGTTTTCTCTGGTAGATAAAGGTTTAAAACCTTAGATGACTATGTATGTAGTTCAAAGGGTGTTGTTGATGGTTTAAAATTTTAGATGGTTATGTATGTAGTTTAAAGGGTGTTGAATGGTTTTTTTTATCTTTCATTTCCCTTGAAGGGACAAGGTAAATTTTAGATGGTTATGTATGTAGTTTAAAGAGTGTTGAATGGTTTTTTTTATCTTTCATTTTTATTGAAGAGACAACGTTTGAGGTATGTAGATAAAAATCATTGGGATTCTAATAAGGGAGAGTAATTCTACTTAAAGTGAGTTCTATATGAACATTCTTCCATTTATTTTATGAGTTACTAGCTTATCTAGGTTAAGGATATTTTTATTTTAAGTTTGAAATGAGATATAATAACTGCATTCCCATCTTGGATGCAGAATTGGTAGCTTGTGGAGTCTTCTGTTAGCTACAATCTCCACCAACCAGATTAACCAGTCATTAATTAGGGCCATACAGTAAAGCTAAGCCATTAATCCATTAATAAGGGCAGGTAAAGTATGATATAATCCCCCTGTCTCCCGGGGTTATAAGCGGCTTCGGAAAAAGAACAGTTAGGAGTCCCTTCCTGATTACAATCCAGCTGGTTTCTTAGTATTTAGGTAAGATGGATGTACTAATACATTCTACCATGTTTACTGACCAATACTGAATGGCCAGGTGTCTAATTGTGAGCCGTAATCATGTCGTACAGAGCGATAATCATAATTGTGAGCCGTAGTCATGTGGTACGCAGCGATAATCATAATTGTGAGCAGTAGTGATGTCGTGCTGAGTGATAATCCTGATTGTGAGCCGTATTTATGCGTTACTCATTAATGTTCATGTGTTTGAGTTGTAGTCATCGTGCACCATTATTGTAGCCTTTGCTTTTTTCCTTTGATTTGTTGTAGCGTGTCAGGTTATTACTTACATGTACCAGGTTACCGCTTTGCTTGAGCTGCTATTTTTTTCATTCCTTTTCGTTATAAGTTTTCATGATTGAATGGAGGTTAGATTATTTTATAAAAATAAAATTTAATATAGTAAGATTATTAGATTATTTTATAAAAAAAAAATTAATACACTAAGATTATATGTTTTAATGGAGTTTTGAGTTTGGTTATGTTTTTAATATAGTTAATGATTTTAGTAATTACAAAATAGAATTAAATTTTAAATGGAATTAAATTTTAAAT
>APFE030961856.1:0-51705 GCA_000404065.3 Pinus taeda
TAGATGAGTGGAGGTGTGAGTTTGAGATGGAGATGGATGGCATTGTGGTTGGGTAGGCATTTGGGGTTGCCTTGGTGGAGGAGGAGGCGATGGTTGTGGATGAGCAAGAGGTGGAGGAAAATGAGTGGGATGAGAGTGGTACTGGGGCCTCCACTCCTGATAGGGTGCATTCCACTGAGGCTGTGGCTGAGCATAAGGGTGAAATGAATGAGCAACTGGTTGGGCATAATATGGATCTGTGAAGGAACATGGAGAATATGACCAAGGAGGAGGTGTAGACCAGGAAGGATGAGCAGGGGGATCCCAAGAAGGCATGAAAATGGCTTGATAAGGGTCATAATAGGTCTCGAGTATCCCTTGCATCTCCTGCTGGTAAGATCTAGGTCCATGTGGCTTCCTTTGGTTCATATAATAGAGTGATTCAGTGGCTCCCTTGGCTCTTTGATATGCAGCTTTGATTTTGGGCAAGGAAGGGCACTGATCTGTAGGATGGTATTCTTCACATACAAAACACACTTCCAGGGAGTGCATTGGACATTCGTTCCTAGGATGCTTTTTAAGGCACCTAGGACAAAAAATGACCAAAGCCCTCTTGGCTTCTTCTTGCTTCTTTTGGATCCGCAAGGTATCCAGTTGCATGGCAAGAAACTGCCTCATGTCACTCTTGAAATCTTCAATCTGATTTGCAAATTCATCTTTGGATAAGGGACTGCTCCCAACATTTTTGCTTGTAGCCATTTGCTTCAAAGGAATGTTTCTTCTTCTTCTCCCCTAGAGGTTCTTCAGATATGTCTTGATGTCCACCCAGGGGTTCTTTCATCACAGCCATCGAAGAAGAACGTTGGCTTTGTGAAGCAGTGGGGGTGTTTTGCAATCATTTTTCTAACTTATCTCTACTCCTACAAGGCATGAAATAGATTGAACTGCAACTAACTATCTTTCGAAATTGAAATGAAAGCAGGAAAGGACTAATCTATTTTGCTCAAATGAAATTGCAAGAATGAAATGCTAAGCTACGCTTGCGAAATTGAAACACTAATCTACGCTTGCAGAATTGAAATGAGGAATTGAAAGGCTATTCTAGGAAAGCAGGAAATACTAATCTATGAAAGCAGGAAATACTAATCTAGGAAAGCAAGAAAGGCTAATCTACTTTTGCATGAATGAAATTGCATAATGGAAATGAAATAAACTACTTAGAAGAAGGTTGTAGTAGAAAATAGAAGGATAGCAACAATCACCAATACTCTGCCGCTTCCCCGGCAATGGCGCCAAAAAGATGGTGAACCCAAGTATTGTAGCAATAATGCTACAACTCCTGGGGCTTCCTGTCTCTTAATTTTATCAACCCGGTAGTTCGTACAAACTTGGAAGCGGCGGTGCTATATGCACAAGTACTAGCTCTTGTCGCAGTTGTCACTTGGTCAGCTAGCACAAGTCCGCTAGGGCTTAAGCCAACTTCTATGGGCTTACAGAAGAAGCTCTATCAATGATGTACGAAAGCTAGCTCAAAGAAGACTAATCTACTTGACAACAATGAACTGAAAGCAAATCAAAGCATGTAAACCTAGGAAACCCTAATTTAACTAGTCTAGCCTCTATAATGCAAATGACGTGAAGGAAACTTCTACCAATGCTGCTACTATCTCTAATAAGTGAAAATGCATGGATCTAAACTTCTTACATCATAAAAGACATGTTTTTGTATTTTTCCTTTAAGTGGATGGAATGATTATGATTGTGTGCTAATTGGGGTTTGGTTGTGCAGATGGGATGGAGAAGGAAGGAAAGCGTGGAACAGGTTGGGGAGGCTAGGTGAGGTCCCTATGGACCCTTAGCATCCATCCACAGAGGTTTTCCACGTTTAGAAGCTCGGCAACCGAGTGAATGGCCTCCTACAGGATGTCTGCAGGGGATCCTACAGGAAATTCAGAGGTTTCTACAGGATAGTCCTGTAAGTCTTCTACAGGATGTTCTGTGCAATTCTACAGGATGATTGGCTGTGGAGGTTTTGGGAGATGATGGAGTGATGGAATGGTAGGAAGAGATATGTGAGGTAGGGACAAGGCTGATGATGGCTCAGAAGTGGAGGAATGAGATGGGAAATGGGTGTAGGGAGTATGTTGAAGGTAAAGGATGATGTCAATGAAAGGTTGGGAAATGAAGTTACGTGAGGAGTGGGAGACAGAACGAAGGGAAGGTCGAGGAGATATGCTTTCATGCGTGATCAAGATGGAAGAGATGGTAATGGAATGAGAAAGAGGAGTGTAAATGAAACAAATGATTATGACTGTCACCAAACCGAAAATGAATCAACCTAAATTACTTATGCCATGAATTCAAATAGCAGATTTTATTATGAGAATGCAGCAAAGACACATAAATATAAACAAGGGAGGTACTGGGCACTTGAGATGGGCCCAACCCCAAGAACTAAAACCTCCCAAGAGAGATTTAGAGCTGGTGCAAAGATGGATCCATCTTTATTAACCAAGAATGAAAAATTACATCAAACTGTCCACAAGGAGAGCTTGAGAAAGAGCTGAAAGCAAAACTAATCCATGGCCTACAAATCAAATTACAAACTAGCTAACTAATGGCTAAAACAAAATAACTAGCTAACCAAAAATGACTAACTACCAGCTAGCTAAAAATGACTGCCTACTAGCTAACCAAAATGAGGCCATAAGCTCTCTTATTTATACAAATTTGAGGACCCAACAATCCTCCTAAAAGTTAGGAACTCGGCTGCCCAAGACTTGCAGTTAACAACAGTCCAACTTGACTTGCTTGGCTGCCCTTGTGCTAATTGATTTGGTGGCCTTTGAACTCCGAGCTAATGGTGGAGAATTCGAGGTAAGGACCCATAAATGAGGGGGACACCTTCCTACAAATCCTCTAGCTTGTTCTCCCACGAATTTGGCTGCCAAGTGCTCATTAAGACCTTCAATTTTGTCTCCAAGTTGACCAACAAGGCTACACAAAGCACCCCTTAGACTTGTTGGCATAATGACTAACCAAATTCACCCTATTAACATAAAAATAATCAAAAACATGCAATAAACAAATGAGAATGGTGGACTAAGCCAAATTAGGAAGTTGAATGAGACCAAATAATTGTACATTTTTGGGGCTCATCAAGCCTCAAACCTACACTTCTTTAGACATCCTCCTAGCCTCTTTTTCCTATTCATTTTCCTATTTTGCCACTCATTCCCTCCATCAATTTTCTCAAATCGTTGTATTTTAGGACTTTTTACATGGTTTTCTAATTATGCTAATGACTGTGTTTGGTTTAGAATTTTGGTTCAAGGTGCTGCGTTTCCGCAGCTCACACAGAGTTTTCCGCAGCTAATCCCGGTTTCCACAGCCAACCCCGGATTCCGCAGCTATTTTATTAAATGCTATGTTCTAGGTGTCCTCCGAGAAGAAGAGCCACATGGGCAAATTCGTGGAACCAAGGACATGGTGTGTGTCCCTCCAGATCATCCAAACCAGTCATCAAAGCCCGTGGTCAATGAGGAGGCAACTTTGGTAAAACAGAGGTCATTGGCGGTGGCACGGCTCTGCGTGTTCTGTTTTAGAGCACGTGAAGAACAGGTGGCATCGTCCTCAGTCGTGAAGATGGTGGGAGACATAAATCCAACAGCGGATTGAATGCCCACAATGATTGTTGCCTAGATCCGAGGACGTAGCAAGACTACGTGTTTGTACATACCTGTTTGAATTACTTAGATTTCGTTAAGTTAGTTCGCCTTCTACAGTTATAAATAAAGCGTCTTTGAACGTTGGACAAGTTAGTTATTAGCTGCCATTTTGTACTTTTGAACTCCCACTGTATTTTCCATTTCATGCATAATATATGAGAAGACTGTTATTCCATTTACGCGTGTGATTGATCTTTGAAACGGCTGGAGTAGGCAGAGGGCCCCTGTTTACTAAAGGCCTGTACAGTATTTTTAATTTCTCTCATTTCGTTTTCTTATTTCATGTATATAATGCCTTTAATTGTTGTGTTTTAATAGCTGTACATACATTTCAATTTCTGCTTGTTTATATTTCTGTACTTTTTCGTGACTGATCAGTGTGTTATGCAGGTTTCTTAGGCGTGCCCGGGACAGTTTATTGCTTTTCTTTTTCATAACTAGTGACACTTGTGATCATCTTGTCTATGTTGCCGACCTTATTTGTTTTGCAACCTTTATTTCTTCATTATCACTTAGTCAATCTGCATATTTGCTTTCTGTTTGTAGACATCAAGTTGTTTATCTATTGATGGTCTCCTCTTCATAACTTAATATCTTTATTGAGGACCAAAACATCACTTAGCGCAACTTGATTTAGTTATTCAAAAACTCACAATTGCTTGACTTGTTTTTAATTGTTTATCACATGATATATTCAGTTAAAAGGCAAGAGGTTAAGAAGAAGTTAAAGTATTTGTGACTAGTCTTTCTTTTAGGTAGATTTACTTTAATCTCACATTGTTTAGTTGTTATTTGACATAGATTTCATTTCCATTTCCTTGCAGCAGTAGAGGCACTGGGCCAATGTCATTAGTATTTTATTTGATGCCTTTACTTTCCTTTAAGCATTGATTTTATTTCAAGCATTATTGTAGAGTACTTTTAAGTTGTAAAAAGCACATCACAATCTCACACACTTCACTCATTTTATTTCATTTCCATCACATCACATTAGGAGAGATATACTTGAAAACAAACCTAAAAAGTTAAAAATGACAAAATCTCAAGAAATAGTTGCCTAAGTATATACAGTACACCTCACTTCATCAGCTTACGAGCCCCGGGTTGACATTTAAAAGTTGCAATTTAGACATCACTAAATTGACCAAACAGGGGGCTGCGCTGCTGTGCAGGTTGGCCAGAAAGTGACCGTTGAAGTCACTATTCGCAATGAGATGCTCGACTTGAGGCCAAATGGATCAGGCGACAGACATTTGAGATGCAATTTATGGGGAAGATTTGGGAAAATCTTCCACGAAGAAAGAATTAATGGACTAGAATTGGGGGAATAACTGAATTTGAATTCAAAAAATGCTATAAAATACAAAGGGTTGCCCAACAAACAATATTTGGTCATTTGTGAATTGAGCAATTAAGTAGAGCCCTGAGTGTTGTGAGTTGAGCATTGATTAAGCCCCTGAATTCATGAACGATGGTTGCTACACAAATATAATGATAACAACTAAGTGCAATATGGAGATAGCAGAGGTGACCATCCGCGAGGCCACATAGGCCCTAACTGTAGGTGATGTTCTAGAAGATGTTTGGTTTGTGGTAAAGATCCTAAAATCACCGTGCACGCCAAGACCCAAGAAGGATAAACAAGCGATGGCTCCCGTATGCATGTCCCCACGAAACCCACTGCATAGCAAACTATAGATGGAGGAGAAAGTGAAAGCTATCACTGAAATAGATGAAGAATAAGAAAATTTGCAAGATCTTACCATCATAGAAGAAGAAGATTAAGGCATGGAGGTGGATACTCATCCTAGGAACTCTGCAACAAAACTACCTGCCTATGTCCCCCCATGAAAACGGAAGGCCAAAGTGCCCAAGGACTTGGACAAGATCAAGAGCTTGCTCCAGACCTCTCTCCTCCCAGATGACATTATGTTTGAAGGCACGCATCTGGGCTGCATACCAAGCATGAAATTTGAAGATTGGAACCTTGTTGACCACGAGAATTTCCCTCACCTAGAGACTGGAAACCTCATGAAGCAGAACACCATGGGGTTGGTGACAACATTAGAGTTGCAAAAGTGGTTGCACAGAGTGGATAAGGCTGGGTTGTTGAACCTACTATGGGTACCGCATTTCCACTGCACCCCAATAACCATTTTCGTCATCAGGAAGCTGCTCTGCCTAGCACATGATGGGTGTTTATAGCTAGAGGAGCCTATCCCCATCACGGCAGACTTGAATCATCATGTCTTCCAACATCTCTACAAAGGAGAGGACCCCGCAGCCATATCAGAAGGGAAGGGTAGTGATTTGGCCATCATGGAGGCCATGAAGAAGAAGTACAAGCTAGAAATGAAGAAGAGGGGTTATGCCATCTCCATCATCAAGGACAAAGAAGTACGCGTGGCAACACAAATCCTCGCAAGAAAAGTTATGCACAAGTGCCACACGGATGAGGTACCTACGTTGGTGGTCGCACTAGCTAAGCAGTGTAGTGAGGGGGTCTAGTTAAACTGGTCTGAATTCCTCTGCACATATTTTTTAGAGAATTGTCGCAAAGCCCAGAAGCAGGGTAAAACCTTCCACTATGCATGGTTATTTCTGTCCATATTCCTCGTAGCTGGAGAATTGTCGAAGGACAGCCAATTTCCCATAATTGACGGAGATTTACCAGAGGCCGTGAAGTACGCTTCGCTCTAGGCCATGAAGGATTCTACAAGGATACATGACAACAAGATCTTCTGGGTGCTCATGGAGATGAACATCCAAATGTGGATCAACCATAAGCCATTTTTGTCACCCACGGTATACAACAGCCTGCAGAGTTTCGCAGAATTTAAGGTAGACATGCATAACATATATATCAGGGCACGCAAGGATCTGATGAAGCAGTGGACAAAGATACCCTTTGTAGCCACTGATGATGCACTTTTCAATGTCTTGGAGGCATGGCTGCCAGAATGGCATGCCCCAAACATTGCAGAACTCAAGAAGTTGGCAGTTCAAAATAAGAAAGATGATTCCAAGCTGCGCATCGCCTAGTGGGCTGAAAAACAATGAAAGGAAACAATAGCAGCAGAAGTGTGGGTAGCATGGGACGCAGCACAGAAAGCAGCCAAACAAGAGAACGCCATAGTAGTAGTACCATTATAGGAAGCAGCCGTAAAGGTGGGCAAGGGTAAAACAATGCAATTGAAAGGGTAGGAAATAGAGGAAGCATAAACAAAATAAGGAGGTGTGGACCCATGAACCGTGTCCACATAGTTGAAGCGCCAACAACCAAAAAAGCAAGAAGGATCATAGAAGAAGGTCAAGGCCTTGAAATCTTCCATGGACCCGATCACCATATCCTAGGGTGATCTGCATGACATCGGCGAGATAGTGTACAATGTCACAAATGAGGCTCTCAAAGATTTCATTCAGGAGAACCAGGTTGTATTGGGAGCCCTCAGAGTGTAGTTGCAGGAATTATAGGCATGCCCCCCTCAGGTTGGTACCCTTTCGACCAACCTCGCAGTTGGACCCACTGCAGCAGAGCAAATGTTGCGCGTGTGGATGACGAACACAATAGTGCTTCTGGAAGGGGCACTAGTGACATCAAATGAGGACGACATGCTTTTGGTTATCATGATGAAAGGTCTTGGTGTTAATATAGCTGCCCTTCCATGTGATACATTATATCTATTGTAGGATGGGATAAAAACAGAGCTGCGTGCTAGGGAGAGTCACCCGCTTCAAGTCCTCAGTGAGTAGAAGATAAATATGGAACAACTCAGCTTGCGGCATGAAGAATTGGTGTCACAAAATCAATAGGTGGTGCAGGTGATAGACAGTGCTTGCTGAAGCATCTTGAGCTAGCCATCCCAGTAGATATATCAGTGGAGGTGCAGATTCACAGGTTAGCAGCAGGAGTCTGTGAGGCTAGGGAGGAACCGATAAAGGTTTAGCTGGAGCTAAATCTTTAGAACATCAAGCTGCGGTTAAAGGTGTAGCCATCCACTCCCCTAGAAGTCCTAGAGTAGCACAACAGGTTTTGAGGAAATCGAAGATGTAGTGCGACAATGCACTAGCATGTTGGAAGAATCACTTGAGGTCCTGACAACTCCATAGGAGGACCCCAACATCCAGTGCTTAGAGACAAAGGCATGAGAACTCCAACAATATTATCATAGTGTTCGAGGAACTATGCAGACAGTGGTGCTCACCCAGCGGCTTGCGAGGATGCAGTAGGCTAAAGCACTAAAGGATAGGGTGGATGCAACATAACATAAGGACGTTGTTCTAAAGGCGCGCATCTAGCCTTGGATCGATGAGGCCTTCACCATAACAGAAGACATCGAAGGTAACCTCATGCACATATAGGGGATGCACACATTAATGTAGAGAAGCACTCCATACACAGAGGTATTTGAACAATGCATGCAACAAATCCAGCAAGCAAGAGCTTAGTGCATTGCTGAACTCCACGGAGTTTGAGAATAGCTGGAGGGACTTCATGCAAATATCGTTGCACTGATAGAGTGACTTGAGGGTGAGTCACAATGTTTGTGTTTAGGGCCTGTTGGGCATGGAATTCCCCCCAAGGCATGTTTTGGGGCTTAAAGCCCATGTTTTTACCCTATCTTGTTGTAAATCTCCATGAATTGCGGGCACGAAACGTGAAAAGTATGATAGAGTCACAGAGTTGTCTGCCCTAGTTTTGTAATGTAATGTTGGCTGGATAGACCTACCCATGGTCCGCAGATCATGGGATTGTATAAATAGAGCGAGGCTCTAAGTGTAATAGGGAAGGAAGGAGAGAGATAGGAAGAAAGGCTAAGGAAGTAAGGTGAAGTGTGTCTTTGGGTCGTATGGTAGGAGAAGTGTCTGCAGCTGAGTGCGTAGAGGCCTAGCAGTCTGCAGCTAAGTGCACAGACCCCAACAGCTGAGTGCATAGGGAGGAGTCGAGTCTGTAACCAAAGAAAGAAATTAATAAAGAGAAGTTTTATCATAATTCTATGTAACTGTTCTTGGCCTGATGCATGTTTGGTATAATTTGCAATTGTATTGTTTATTCACTACGCGCACAAGTATGAATCGTTTATATTGTTAAGTACACTTAAAGCATGTAAGTAGGCTAAAATAATCAACTAACATTGGAATACCAGTAAGGCCTTGGGTACTAACAGAGAAGTGGAGCGTTCGGCCCCAGAGTAGGGCTGCGTGAAGGCAGTATATCAGGCTGTGAGGCATGGGAAGGTGCGTGAAGAAACCTACATGTAGGTTCAAGCCGTAGACCACTTGAACTCATTAGACATCTCCAGGGTGAAGAAACCTAGTTCTAGCACCCTCCCATACTACTTCGGGTGAGACCTGAGTCCATGCTCCGCGAATTGTTGCTGAAAGGGCTAGTAGTACAGGGATTTTTTTGGCTAACTCAACTCTGAACCTGGGTCAAGCCCCTATAATCCAATAGTAGACATATTAATTGAGGCCACTTGGGCCTACAACAACACTTAGAAGACAACTAATGGGTTCAATCCATATTATCTAGTTTATTGGAAGAAAGCTCTGCTTTCTATTGAGTTTAATATATTACTTTGAGAATGGCAACCCAATTGGACTTAGATGTCACTAAATCATAGCAAGAGATGATAATCCAATTGAATGGCTTCGATGAATTCCAAATGCAGGCCCTCCTCCACACTGATGTTATACAATTGCAAAGGAAGGTCTGGCATGATAACCATATCAAGGAAAAGGTATTTTAATAAGGGGATAGGGCATTATTATATGATTCTAGGTTCAAATCTGTTAAAGGAAGACTGATGACAAGATGGTTAGGCCCATACCTAGTAGAAATATTTCATGAAAATGGAGCTATTCAAATCAGGGACATTGATGAGGAAGGGATCCCCTTGGTTGTCAATGGTTACAGGCTAAATTTATATAGGAAACCTATGCCTAAGGCATAATTCATTTGTACAATAGTAAAGAAGTCAATATGATTGGGAGTGTCATAGCTTCGAGTACACAAAACTCTTAGATAATTTTTTGTTGAGAAGAAAGAGAAAAAAAGGAACAAGGTCTAAATGAAAACCTTTAAAAGGCATTTGATGCCATCCCTTGGGTTGAGAACCTCTCTAAGGCAGCCTCGGAGCAAAAAGAGAGAAGAAAAAATAATAAAGATCGCTAGGTGTAAACCTCTCTTGAGGGACCTAAGGCAGGCATATAGGTTGAAAACCTCCTCTAAGGCAACCTCTATGTCTCAAGAAAAAAAGGAAAAGTTAAAAAACACAAGAAAAGGATTTTTACCATGTCTTCTGACCTTTTTGTCATTTTGTAGGATTATATACAGTGGGAGGGAAACACTTCTCAATATTTCTTTCATTCTTCCATGCATACACTCCCTATCCATCATCTCCACTCATGTGATCACCTCTCTCCACAATCATATTAGCCCAAAATTAAAGTTTCACCCCCTCTATGGACTATAATATGAAGGACCTTTAACTGTTATAGGAAGGTCATATAGTGCTACAAGAGGGTTCTTAAAAGCTAAAGGAGGGAGATCCAAGGACAAGGACAGCCCAACAGGGACCCTATTATCTTGGAAATTATGAATAAGGTTCTTCCCATCATTATCCATCATCCATCTATCACTCATCCACCTCACTTCATAAAAAATTCACTCAATTCCTCCGCTTTGTCTTACCCCTATTAATTTTTTTTTAAACACATAAAAGCCATTATCCTGATTTGTAAAAGTCCACACTAATCCCTCATGGTCCTAGCATTTTCCTCAAGACTTGTTACAACTTCTCTCATCACTCCCATGTAGATTAAAGATCCCAAAGGAAAAGAAAAGGATTGCTACAGGAAGAAAACCTCCTCTTGTAGCAACCTATGCACACATCGTAGAAAGAACTAAACTTGTTTTCTCTCATCAATAGGGGGTGATGGAAACTTATGAGACCACTCTAAAGCAATCATACCACTCCCAGGAGGACTCTACACCATTAGTAGCAGCTTTAACATGAAAAAGGTACATGCACACATAGAAAACACAACAATCAAGTATCGTGAAGAGAAATGAAGAAATACATAGGAAATAAGACATCAAGTAAACTTCATTAATGCCAATGATATGGTCCAACTACAACATGGAAATCCCTCTAGCATTACGATCATGAGGTAGGCATAGTATGGAAAAATATTACCTCGTCCCTATGTGTGAATAACAAAAAATGTGTAAATCCTTAGAGGGGATGTTTTAATAAGTTGGAGCTGGCCAGCTAACTCAGCCACCCTCGGCTAGTAAACTAAAAGTGATGGTAAGAACTCATGCAATGTGGAGATGTCACATCAATCGAGTTGGGATAAAAAATACTAGGTGGTGGCTACGAGAAAAGGAGAAATAATTACTCGGAGTTGGGACAATGATCTGAAAGAGGAAACCCCATGTGACTTCCATCTCACCACAATGTTCCAAGCCTAAACCAAAAATGGCATATTATGCACTTGGGCTTGGGTTCTCTTGCATAATCACTAATTCCAAAAACAGTTAGGGAGAGGACAATCTTAGAGTGCCATCAAGGACTTTTGAACCTCGTTCTGTAATCACTCTAGGAAGGATCCATAGGCAATACTAGAACTACTACAAGAGGGCCAAGTGACTACTACAGGAAGGTTTAGAAGGTGGAGTGGAAAGACACAAAGGTTTGAATTGATCTCTGAATTACCACATTCATCCCAAACTACTTGAAAATAGGGAATTGTCACCATCTCCTTCACCCACCCACTAGATTGCATGTAAACTTCACTTCAAAATCTACAGGCAATGGTAGTCTAATTGTGAAATTATAAGGTCTTTTGAGTAGTAGAGTAATGGGAATATAGGAATTTTTCATTAACAATGAATTTTTTAACTTACTTTTGCCACTGAATTACACACTAAACCTATAGAGGAAGTATCTCTCCCTCACTTAATTAAGAACATAGAGAAGAGATGGGGGGAGGATTTAATTGAAGGGAGCCCTCAGATACAAAGAGAATCCATCTACACCCTCTTGTGGTAGACATTTCTAGAAGACACCAGTGGCTATGATTCTTTGTGTTATTGAAAGGGTATGATGATGACCTTGCCTTTGAATTTTCCATGGCTCTAAATTCACAAACAGACAATAGTGCCACCACTATGGTGAGAGGGTGGACTCTCTCTCTCAACCCTAAAATAATTTAATAGAGTAAGAACCCTACCTCTAGGAATTAAGTGGAGTAGAGAAGACAAAGGCACCAGCGTTACTCCTAAAAAAAAAACTTCACTACTAGTGAAAAGCTTGTTGAGGACACGAATGGAGTGAGGTAAATACTAACTTATCCTTGGGATGAGGTGGCCTACCATTTTTTGAAATACATATCTTGTGAGGGAAGAATGAGTGTGGAATATTCTTACCACTTTATATTAATTCATGAACTCAGGTTCTGGGTAGAAATATCTCTTATTCAAAGACTTACTATTCCATACGTCCTCCTTTAGTCCATAAGTGATGTGAGTCAAAACGTGGGAGAGGGAAAACACCAACACCTAGGTCACCATGGCCTCATTAAATGGATATTGGTGGATGCCTTGAGAAATTTGAGAATCCCTATCTTTTGGTCCAAATTCACAGAAATGGATAGAGAAACCTTTATTGAGACATAGACCCTCACACTAGGTGAGACCCTAAAATCTAGTGTTGGGGGAAGAGAGGGAAAAACATAGGAAGAAGAAGAAGGGGCAAGGAAATAAGAGGAAGAAGCAGGAAGGTCAAAAGGAAATGAAAGAGAAACAGAAGTAGAAAAGACAGTAGAAGAAGTAGAGATGAAAACAAAGGAGGAAGAAAAACGAGAGGTATAGGTAGGAGGAGAACAAGATGAAGAAGAAGAGAGGGAGAAACAAGAAAAACCAAGTCCTAAGAATACTACTGAGCCCAAAGAAATAGAGATACCCCAAAATAAACAAGTTTGTCTCTAGCAACCACTGAACAAGAGTTAGCTTCAACTTTAGCTACCTCAAGCACCCTATTCAAACGCAAAAAGAAGAGACAAAGGCAAGACGCCTTATATGTTAAGACCAGGAAAAGCACTAGGATAAATCAAGGGAGGCCAAAAAATCCCATAAAGGTTCCCATCACAATTGAGGAGTCCTCAAGAAAGAAAGAGGAGGTAGGGACAACTAAAGGAAAAATTGAATATGTCACCTATCTAAAACCCACAACAAAGACTCCTATAGCATATGTAAGGAGCCCCACCACTAGATTGGCCTCCTTCAAACAACCCAACGCACCAACAAATCTACAACAAGAATAAAAAGGGAAGCTACAAGATGGGTAGAGCATGCTACAAGAGGAACAAAGTATGCTACAGGAGGGGCATAATGAGCTATAAGAGGGGAAGAATGTGTTGCAAGAAGGGAAAAATGTGACAAAACAACTATCGGAGGTAGAAACCTCTCCAAAAACATCTAGAAAGGACTTCACAAAGCACCAGGAGCCTAGTCCACAACCTAACGTCAGCTCCTAATACAAATTCATTAAAGGAGGGAGGATTATTCCCCAAAAATTTTCAGTTCCAATTTTCTATGAGCTAGAAACATAGAGAGGAAGAACCCACAAGTGGATACAAATTGCAAAGTCTAAGAAGGTAGAGGACGTAAGCCTCATGGAGGAAAAGGTCCTTGAAATAAGAAAATAATAAAGTGAGCTAAGAATGAGGGAGTCCACAATGAAGGAGCATCTATAGCCAAAAAATATGTGGTTGAGAGAGAAGATGTAGGAGAAAGAAACCCAACTTGCCACCCTGGAAATCGTCTCTATGGATACATTACAATGTAGAAAACCATCTAAGTATTATGCACTCCTTCTCAAAGAAAAATGGTTACAGTTCCAAATAAAAACCTTAGCACCACATTGATATACACCCTTTCAAGATTACAAATAGTTCATTAAATTTTGCAACCAATCTAGCATGGAGGAAAAAGAAAAATTGGTTGAGTTCTACATACACAACCTCACTCTGACTAATATGAATTTTTGAGATCCTAATGCAATATTGGGGGATACACAGTTGATTTCCTTATCATCTTGGATGACTCATGAGAAGGAAATAGTTGAGGAAGTCAAGAGAGTCATGGAAAAGGAGGAAAGGAACCATTATATATTAGGGTAGATCTACTGAGCCTCATAGATGTCATTAGAAATCATAGCATCATCTCTAGTTATGTTGACATAGGACATAAATATCCTGCCAACCTAGAACAATCCATCTTACATTTTGAAGACACATTCATGTTGTTGGGAAAATATATTATGCAAGCCTTCCAGAAGAGATGGCATGTCTTACCCCACATCCTCCAGATTAGAGAATATCGCTCTCCTTAAAGGTAAGGAATGCCTTGGAGAGGATACCCCTATACAAGAGGATCATCCAAATATTAAAAGTTAAGTGGATAGGAATCAAGCTCAATCCAACCTTGCTGTTAGGCCTACAAGAAAGAAGAGATGAAGAATAAGAGCACAAGGATTGGACAAAAATAGAAAATAATACAGTTTTATATCCCGAAGAAGGAAAACTAAATGAGGGACCCTGGGATGTCAGGGAGGCAACCAGGGCCATGAACGAGATGGACATAGATGACTAATTTTCTCACAAGATGAGGAACAATTTTAGTAGGGGGGAGATGATGAGGCTCATCAATAGCTACATTATAAGGGTCATGATGCCATCCTCCAACTTTATAACTATCTCTTTCCCACATTTATTTACAATTTTTGTTACATTATTCTTAGTGAGGGTAAAAGATGTTTTCTATGTCATGTGGTCTAATATGGTTTAATTGCATGAAATGGAGAATTTTTTAGATGATTTCTATGCAGGTTCTTTGAGTAGACAAAAATGTGAGATTCTAAGGGGTTGTCCACCTCTTTAATTCCTTTAATCAGCCCAATATCACAACACTCTCTCTCATCAGCTCAAGGTCATTGGAAGCCAAGCAAGATGAGATCATTGGTATCCAAGCAAGCGCAGTTAATGAGGAACAAGATCCACCATTCTCGAGTTTTGGGAGACAAATATTCAAATTTTCTAGGGAGCTGTTAGTATCTACCCTCTTCTATAAATAGACATGTAAAGGAGTTCATTAGGGTTCTAGTTTTATTTTCAGCTAGGTAGCTATTGAGCTCAAGTACTTGGAAATATTATTCTTTATTATTATGTGATGTATTAGACATTGATGAAATGATAATGAGAAGTTTCTTGTTGGTTCATCACTAAGTTAGTCCAAAGGGTTGAGGCTCATAGGCTTGGGACCAACCCCAGTGGCTGAGGTCCCTCTTGTGTATTTGAATCTCTTTTTAGTTCATAGTGCTTATTAGTTTCTTGCATTTCATTAGATGATAATCCATCCAAAATCTATGATTGCAACCTCTACCTCATCTCTCTCATGGGAGCACAAATAAAAGGATTTAGAACCAGAGTCCAAAAATATTATGTTTATAATTTCTTGGAAGAATATTTATGTTGGTTACCTTATTTTTCATGTGCTTAATGTAGCTTAGGAGTTCATTTTTTGATTAGATCATAATTTTGGCATAGATTAGATAACATTTAAATTCAACTCATATTTTACACTATTAGTTGTTTCATTTTGTCAGTAATAAATGGGTATATGAATGTGATGATTCCATGGCTATTTGGATCTAAAAGCAATGACACCTTTCCCCACCTCCATCTTGGACTTCCTCACCTTCTCTTCTGAATCCCAAATTTTTTCCTAAAACTTATGCTCATGACATCGTTTTCCAAGATCATTGAAAGTATCTCTCCTAGTGTAAAACATGCCTTCAAAAGGATATGAGCTTGGCTAGGGCATTTGTCCACCCTTTACTCATTTACCTGAACCTCCATACACCTTTCCATACCTTGAACCCATAATTTTCATCTCCTACACCTTCTCAGTAGACTTCCTGAAGCATTACAATCCCTCCTATAGCAATGCTAGGAACTTGTAGCAATACAGGGAACCTGTAGCAATACAGGGCACCTGTAGCAGCCTCTTGTAGCACACCTGTAACAGGTTGTCTCTTCACTGATTTTTACCTTTGTTGCAATTTGGACCTATTTTAGAAGTATGTTGACGGTTGCGGGATTTTATCCCCTAAGGCTCTTGGGTGGAACCCTAGCAGACTGAAAATTGTCTAAGTCAAGAAACATACACACACACAACCATTATGGTAGAAAAAGCTATTTCTAAGGTGAGAAGGACATACCTGAGGTCCTACGTTTGGGTATTTACTCGAGGGTGCAAACCCTTCTTCATGTCCCTTCCACTCCTTTGCCCTGCAAAAACAACAATTCAAAGGAATGCAGCAGTATATGGACAAAGATTTACATAAAAATGATCTTTATGTTATATAAGAAAGGAGTTAGTTACAAACTTTTAGACATCCATTCATACATGAAATTCAAATATGAACATCATTAACATAAAGAAAGAAGCGTATCGGGAACAAGATGTGTTTCTTTATTAGACAAATAGGATAGTATGAAAAAAGAGCAATATCACCTGAACCACTTCTGCAAGCTCAAAGCTCAGCCTCCTTCTGGATCCGTCCCGCCTCAAGCCTCTAGTAGGTCACCTTCCAATACTCACTCCAAGATGTCATGGCTAAAGAATGAACATCCAATCACAAGGAAACAAGGGTTTCCTGTACAAGATGGGGGAAGTGCAGAAGGCACAAGGGTCTTCAGACCTGATCAGGGGAAAAAACTCAGTATAGTAACCTTGCTCTATGATCTCTCCTCCTTTAGGCCTTCCCTTTGATGTCTTTTTATACCAATTCCAAAGTAGTTTTTTAGTTAGGAATTGGTTGGGGACAGTTGAGGCCACGGGCACTAATAGTTGATCAACAGGTAAAACCCGCGATCTCCGCCCGAAAATAAGGAGTTTTATATTTTTTTAAGTGTTTTAATACATATACGCCGGTTGGGTATGTATTAACCTGCGTATACACGCATTTAACTCAGGGCAATGTCGCGTACAGGGAATAAAACACTGTTTTTTAGATTTTGGACCAGGTCTGGAAGGAGGGGTTGTCCTAGGCCATGAGTGCAGCATCACAAACCATAATAGTGAGATTTGGAGCTATAACACAACTGAATCACTTAAATATTTTTTTTTAAAGAATATGCCCCACTGGAATTCAAGGAAACTTATATTTTTTTTTGTTTCATGTGATGAATATTCTTAGACTACTAGCACCAATGTGTTGCCCCATTTCCTTACCTGGATATGAAGAGACATGGATGAAAGAAATTGTGATTTCAAAAAGTGATCCTCTCATTGGGAGGCTCCATCATAATGAAAACATAAATCTATTTTAGTGATAATACCCTATAGATAAAATATTAATTTCCCTTACATATGATATATGCATTAAGGTGAAAGACATATTTGGAGTAGGGAATAAAAAGTCAAAATCTTCTATTCTTGAGAATTTTTGGAAATAATCAGCCCAAAAGGTTTAGCTTGAAAAACAACCATAGTATACGTAGTCCCAAACAAGTTCTAAAACAATTGACTAGAATATCAAAGGAAAAAATAGTGGGAAATAGGAGGAATCCTTAAATTCTTGGGGTTTTGGAGAACACTATTTTCTCAGAAACTACCCTTACAATACTAATTAATTTTATCCTTGTACATAGTACAAGAGGCACACAAAGTGAATGATTTCCCAAAGAATGTATAAAAGATCAATGAGGGATTAGAAGATGGTAAGAAAAAACACCAACCAATAATGATTGAGATTTAAGGTATGATTCTAGACTAACATATGCTTATTTTAGTAGATTTAGGAATTGATGGTTGGTTGAATTGGGCACTGCTATTAAAAGAAAAGTGAGCAATCAGGTTAAAAATTGTGTTGTAAATTTAAATGTGTTTTAAATAGAAATAAAGATGCATGTATTTTCTCTAGGTTTCTATGATTTGTTGATAGTAATGGTTTGACTGCTCCAACCTATCTTTCCTCATGAAAATGAAAAGTAAGTGTTTTTACAAAATATATTAAAATGGGTTAAGTGAAATGGACATGAATTCTAGAGCTTAGGAGGTGTCTTGCTTGTGATGAGTAAGGTTTCCTTATGCAGGAAATCTGAACTATTTTTTGATAGATACTAAAAAATGGTTGGTATAAGTTTTTAATGAATTGATTCTAAATTTAATGGGACTTAAGCTGAAGTAAAAAATCCATGTTGTCTTAGAAGACATTTCAAGGTAGAAAAGAAAAGAAAGTAAATGCTAGATCAAAAAGTAAATAAAAGAGAAAAAAGAAGGGGTTAGACCTCATGTATGGGAGGGAACTCCTTCATTCAAAAAGACGAACCCATTAGATGAGAATTTATCAAATACCCACACATAAGAGAATAGAAGATAAGAGAAATGATTTCTAAAGAGCGCATAAGACAATGATAACAATTCAATTGGCATGACTTGCCTCAATATGGTCAATCCTTGGTGAGGAAGAATTATTCTCGAGTCCTTATAAATCCAAAGGGTCGATATGGTTTTCTCTAGATTCCCTTGATGGTATGGGTGAAGAAACGTGTCCTTGGATTCCTTGAGGGAGCACCTCTATAGCCTTTTTTTATGTAATTTTGTAGTGGGTACTGGATTGCTAAGAGTTGGTGGAACTACTGTGTTTATGATAGAGACTTTCTTCTCTATAATCACATTAAATTATTTGGTAGAGGTGGTTGGTCTCTGGATGCTCTGTCTGTGCATGGATGAAGAAGAAGCCTTCGGATTCCTTGTGTGTTTTTGGTGGAGGAAATAGGCCTCTATATTCCCTGCATGTGTTGATTAGCTACCATTGGGTAGCTAGAGGGTGGAGGTAGTATACACCCTTTCCCTAAGGGAATTGGTGTTGATGGTAGTGTTCCATTTCCAATAGACAAATGCCCTTCAAACCCTAAGTGATGCCATAGAGATGGTTGTGACCTTGTTTTGAGGCAGTGACACTCTTGGAATGTAGTAGGAGAAGTGGAGGCCCTTAAGGAGTTCATTGAAAGTCCTTTGTGGAGGGAGGCCAAAATATTACTAGCATGGTCATGCCTGGAACACCTTGTTACTATATGGAGAATATATGAAGGCCAGGAACTCATTGATATTATTATATCTTAATCTTAGGAGGCCTAGCGCCAGTAGGGGCTTAATAATCCATTGAGGTTATCACATAACATTGGCGTAGATCAAATAGGTTGTAAAACCTCCATAGCCAAACCATAAATGGAGCCATGAGTGAATGAGGATGTGATGCACAAATCATCATTGCGGTGATGATAGATGAGGACCCAGTATTATAGATTAAGTCAATGAGCTCATGTGATAGGATTTGTAGAAGACCTAGGTATGGCAGCCAAGGATTGCCCATTGATATTATGCCTTATTGTGATTGGCTGATGGAAGGGTGACATGGCTCGAAGGCCACATCCTCGATTTTTTTTATCAAAAGCACTAAAGGAAAGAAAAGTGACATTAGTCTGGGAGCATTTGTAGACACACAGGTCCAACAGTTCTACTATCGGTAAAGAAAGTAGGCCACTTAGCGAGTTATGCCACATAAGCCACTTCGGGAGTTATTTTTGGCATTACAAGGGAAGAAGAAGGATGATTAGGTGTTAGGCCAGTTAGGCTAGTAGATCAAATTAGGGGAGTGGTGAGCTCCAGTATTGTTGCAAGGATGCTACAACTCCTAGGGCTACCAACTCTACTTCATCAACTCAAGGTTCATACAAACTTGGAGGTGACAATGTTGTATACACAATAGATACAATGGTATAATCTTGTCACTTTTCAACTGGGGCAATAGAGAACTAGTGTTTTTCAAACCAGTCTTATATTGAATAGAAGGAGTCTAACTACCAAATAGGAAAGGAAAGCTATTCTTACTACAAAAAAGGAATGCTTCCTACTCTAGGAAATGGAAATGTTGAATTGAAAGTGTTATAAAGTGACATGAAATCATCTAGATAATAATCTAAACATATTTCTTTCAGAAGAGACCTAACTGAACCTTGCATCTAACATCTAGTTATCTAGACTAAATAAGCATGGAAAATATCCTAAAATTATTGCAGCTGTTGCATGCATGTGCTCACTAAAAATTGCAGAAAAGCCTTTTTTATTTTCAATTTTATGAATGAAAATTCTAATTTAACTAATTTTTCTTTGGGATGGGAGACAAGTATGGGGAAAAAGGTCTGGAATGGTGTTGAGGGTATCGAAGACAAGTGGAGGCTGAACCTAATCTTAGATGACCATTTTTCCTCAATTCAGGCTTCAAAAATGTTGCTACAGGGTTTCCTGTAGTACTACATGATGTCCTACTTCTACAAAAGGATGCCATGTTTTACTACACGAAATAGGCCGACAACTTATAGGGAGGTTGGAAAGGTAGAACGAAGTGTGGGAAAGGTGTCTGATGGGAAAATAACACACAAAGGAGTCACATACTACCCAAGGCTTAATCCAAGGCTTCAAGATGGTTTGACTTGCTCAAGTAAAATATACACTTTGCTACGAAATAAAAATTTGGATTAGGGTTTGGTGGACTTTGGCATTGCATGTGGAGAAGACTTGGATGAGGCTAGCGAGATGAGGTCTCCTTATAGATCAAAAAGTCAGGAAACAACATACATTATTTTCTTCATTTATACCCAACTTCATTTATATATGGAAAATATGAGTTGAATTTATAAGAAAATAGTTACTAATAGCTAATGGCTAAGTTTATTAATGGAATTATTTTTAAACCATAGCAAACTGAGGAAACCAAGATCACAATTGTAGGTACTTCTAAGAAATTTAGAAATAGTGATCTATTCAACAAGAAATCCTAAGTTATGCAGTGATCAAACAATAAATTTATTTCTAGGCCATGAGAATGGAACCCTCAAACCATAATCCCATAAGGGAGATGAGGCAGAGGTCAGTACCACAAGATTTTCTGAAGTGTTTATTGTCACTATTGTACCACTGATCTATCTATTCACAAATGGAATCAAACTAAGTAATCATCCAAATACTTGTAGATTAAACAAAACCAAAACCACTTCAACAACTAACTATGAATGTAATATAAGAATACATATATATAAAGAGGAACCTATGATGCTAAGGTTGGTCCCTAATTCAAGAGTTGCAACCCTCTAAGTCAATTCAATGCTAGATCAAGGTAATGATTCTCATTGTTATCAAAATATCAAAAATATATGAGTTAGCAGTCACAATGCCTTAGCTTGAAAATTCCTTGTAGCTACAACAAAAAAAGTTGAATCCCAATGAAGACCTAGACCTTCTTATTTTTACAACTGACACTACCAACAACTTCCTTTAAATGAAGGAGGCTTGGCTCCCAACATAAGATCGACTTGTCTTCAACTATCACTAGCTTGGCTCCTTATAACGACAAGATGATGAGATATGGTGGAGGAACATTTGGGTGATTGAGGAGTTAAGGAGGGAGATCTAATCTCCTAAAATACCTCTTGTTTGTCTACTTCGAGTTCTTGCACTTAAATTAGACAAAATTGCTCCAAATATTTCAAATAATGCACATTAGGCCACATGCCATAACATCTCATCTTTACCCTTCTCACTTAAACAAAATATAATAAAAAATGTAAATAAATTTGAGAAAGTTTATTTTAATGAGTTGGAGAGTGGCACTAAGGTCCATATAATTTACCTATTGATGAACCTCATCATCACCCCACTACTAAAAGTTTTGCTATTGGGCGTCGCATCCCCCAAGGAAATTTTTAGGGCTTAAAGACTAGATTTTGAGTAAATCCGATGTTGGCTACGTGTGGCCTGACCCAGGTTCAAAAGTGACTTAGCCAAGCAAATCTTGGTACTACTGGCCCTTTTGACAACAATCCATGGAACGTGGACTGAGGTCTCACCCAAAGTAGTATGGGAGGGTGCTGGAACTAGGTTTCCACTCCCTAGGGATGTCTTGATGAAGGTTCTGGAGGTTTGCGGTCTGAACCTGCATGCCTGCACTGCTCTGCACAGCAGCATGTGAACACCTATATAAGGGGCGTAAATATAGTACTATCCTAATCTTTATCCTTACTGTGTTATTATATTAGTTCTTTGAATTGGTTTGTGCAGGTCCAATATTCATATTACTTATTCAAATTTCAATTAAGTGCACGTAATCAAAACCAATATAAAGGCATAAAGCTAAACAGAACCATAGATGCACAATATTCCGAATCAAACTTATCTTTATTAACAATCCTTTTCAAATTCCGTTAAATTACAGACCTAACTTCACCTTGCTCACTCAACTACAGGGGTCCACGAACTTAGCTATAGACTCTACTAGGCCTCTACACACTTAGCTTCAGATTGTCTTCCTACTATGACCTGATACACTTCAGATCCACTTCTATCCTCTAACCATGCCTTCGCATCTATCACTTACTGCCTTCTTCAAAAACTATCTTTACACTTAGAGCCTCACTCTATTTATACAATCCCATGGTCCATAGACCATGGGTAGGCCGAGACAAATTTAAATTATTTTACAATTCTTATGGTGGACAACCCTATGACTCATCCTAGACATTCACACTTTGTGTCCGTACTTCGCGGAGTCTTTACATTACATTGACCAAAACTTATGCTTTAAGCCCCAAAAACATGTTGTGGGGGGATCCACTACCCAATAGGCCCCCAACATCATCGTGACTTGTCTGGAGTCCCTCTGCTGGTGTGGCGATATTTTCGTGAAATCCATTCAACTGTGCTTGTGCTGTGCGAAGGCCTGTAGTGCATCGTTCTATTGTCTCCTAGATTTGTTCCATTTCAGCTTTTGAATAATGTGTGTTTGACTTGATTATCTTATTTTGTGTCAGCTTCTAGTACTTGTGTTTATAGTACCGCATCCCTGACTAGCTTCCTGGGTTGTGAAGACTGTGCTCTGGTCTGTTAGTCAGATAGCTAGCCCACCTGTGTAGAACTTCAAGCGACTGCCATTTACTTTTCCTAGGAAGGGTTCTCCATTAAGTTTGACTAGCTGGACCGCGCCTCCGTCTGTGACAACTTTCAGCACATATGGTCCCAACTAGTGCATTCTGAATTTTCTGGGAAATTTTTCAAAGTTGCTATCATACAGCAGCACTAAATTGTTTACCTTGAAGGTGCACAACTTGATATGCCAGTCATGCTAGGCTTTCTCATGCTATTTTTGTACTTGTTGATGGAATCCTACCAAAAATCATTCTTCCTCAATTTCCTCTAATTGTACGAGCCTCTCTTGCAAGGCTTCACAGTCCGTCATGCATGTAAGTGCTGCTATTCGCAAACTAGGTATGATGTATTCTGTCATCATGACAACTTCCATGCCATAGACTAACCTGAAAGGTGTCTCACCAGTCAATTTTTGCACTTTCTTCTGTATTCCCATAATACGGAAAGTATGCGCAAGTCCTAGTCATTTCATTATGCATTACATACTTTGGTCAGTGTAGTCTCCAGTATTTAGTTGAATGCTTCTACTGTCCCATTAGCTTGCGAGTGGTGGGGTGTACTTTGTTGATGATACACTTGGAACTCCTTGATGAGCGCACTGATGGTTTCATTCAGGAAGTGCGTTCTGCAGTCACTCATTAAAATTTTTCAGCACCCAAATCATGTCAACACGTTGTCGAAAAAAACGTCGCAGTCATAGTGGTCGTGTAGTCCTTAAATGGCTGTGCTTCTACCCATTAAGTCAAGTACTCCATCGCAGTGATGATGTAGTGTGCACTCGTCTTTCCTTGAGGTTTGATTGGCCCCACAAAGTTTATTGCCCATTTTTCGAATGACTGCACTGTCATTTGTGGATTGAGTGGCATCTCGTCCCTTCGTGATGGTTTTCCAGTCCTTTGACATATGTTACAGGCCCGATAGTGTGCTTTCAAAACTTGGTGCAGGGTTGGTGACCATAACCTAGCACGAAGAATCCTTCGTGCAGTTGCGTGTCTTGCACAGTGTCCTCCTACACCACCCCCATGTGCTTCCATGAGGATCTATCCTCGTTCAAATTCAAGTACATATCTTTGCAATATCTCATCATTTCCCATTTTGTAGAGGTGTCCCACGATGACAGAAAAGTTCACCACACGCACCACAAGTTCCTTCTTCTATTGAACTGAGTATTCCTTCGGCGCAGTCCCTGTAGTTAAAAAATGGATTATATCTTCAGAATGGTTGTCTACGATGCACATTGTGAAGAGTTGTGCATCAGGTAGTCCCTCCTCCAAATTTGTTGTCTCCTCACCTGTCTCAATTCATGATAAGTGATTTGGTCCTGCATTAAGGCATCTTGGCTTAACGATGACCTCAAAGTCATATTCTTGAAACAGTAAAAGCCATCTGCATATGTGCCCCCCAACAAAGGCTTGTTCACCACGTATTTCAATGAGGAATGATTAGTATACATCTTGAAGTGCCCGCCAAGTAAATAGTGTCGATTTTGGAGTGCGTACACCATTGCCAACACTTCGCGGTCAGTAATAGAGTAGTTCTTTTCATCTTTGGACAACTGTTGACTCACGAACATGGTTGGGTGATCTAGGGCCTTCCATGCCTTCCTGTGTGAGTAGAACTCCCAGCGCAATACAAAACGCATTAACATGTACATGAAATTCCACATCCGAGTTTGGGAAAACTAGGATGGGAGTGGATGCCAATTTCTCCTTGACAACATCCAAACTTTTCATACAATCATCATTCCAACAATATGTTGTGTCCTTTTTCAATATTCTTTCTATTGGTGTTGTTATTTGGGCATAACCCTTGATAAAATTTTGATGGTAACCAGTGTGCCCTAAAGTAGCACGTAGTTGTTTGACACTTTGCGATGCTTCTAGATTCAGAATAACAACAACTTTCACAGAGTCCACCATCAGGCCTTATGTTGGGTAGAATATCCCCCAATAGCGGCTTTTTTGGGCTTGTTGCCTGCGTTTTGGTCAATGTAATGTAAAGACCCCGCAAAATGCGGGCATGGAGCGCGAGAATATAGGATTTTCCACCCTAAAATATTGTAATTTAATAGAGAATGTGTCAGCCTACCCATGGTCCGCAGACCATGGGAATGTATAAATAGAGCGAGGCTCTAAGTGTAGAATAAATTTTTTTGTTCTTGATCTAAAGTAATATGGCTTTGGTATAAGGATTTCGTTCTAAGTCTGTAAGTCCAAGCCTTGGGTTGTAGTAGTAAGGAGAGGCTCTGCAACTGTGTGCGCAAACCCCTGCAGCTGAGTGCACAGGGCGGAGTTGGGATTGTAACTGAACAGAGATTTAATAAAAGATATGTTGATTATGAAATATTGTGTATTTTCTCATAGATCTATGTGTTTATGCTTCTATTATATATTTATGCATCTATTTACAATTTCTGATTGCGTGCACCTTTTATGAAAGTTAAATGTTTGATGTGAATATTGGGCCCACAAAATTAAGTCAGATCTATAATAATAACACAGTAAGGACAAGGGTTCTGGACAGTGCCTCTTCGAGTTCTTTACTGAGCCACGTGAAGATTAGACGGCTACGTGGAGTAGTGCAAGTGCGTAGGATCAGTTCGGGAACTTCCCAGCCTTCATCAAGACATCCCTTGGGTGTGGAAACCTAGTTCTAGCACCCTCCCATACTACCTTGAGTGAGACCTCAGTCTGCACTTCGTAAACTGTTGCCAAAAGGGATAGTAGTTTTGAGATTTGTTTGGCTAAATCACTTCTGAACTTGGGTCAGGACGCAACAAGCCAACGAATGGTTCTGTTTCCAAGACCGAGATCTACCTAAGGGATGTCTGATGTTGGAACACTGGAATTCTACGAAGAAGGAAATTGAAGAGTGGTTGGATCAGAAGCTTCACGAGTTCATCACACAGGGAAAAAAACTCCAAAGATATCTAAGAGGAGGTGGCTGGATCGCTACGTATATACATAAATCCATGATATCTTCTTCACGTCCTTATCTTACGAGTTGTATGATTGGATTGCGAGGTTAGCCGACAGCTAGGGAAGGTATAAGCTCAATAAACCGATAGTATGGACTCTAGAGTTAGTGCACAGACTAGAGGCATCAAAAGATAAGATTGCATAGGTTGTGGACCATTGGCTCAACCAGATAATAAGGGGATTTATCATTGAGTTCACGGTAGACACGACTATGAGCTATAGAAAAGTAGAATGACATTTCCTCAAGGGACCATGAGGTAGGTACATTAAATCCCTGAACGCCTAGATTAAGATGTTGTTATGTGAAAAATAGGTGATGCAAATACATTAATGTTTGTAATGATGTAGAGTGGAAAGATCTACAAGGGTACCGAAGGATTAGGAAATGGTCCCTTAATTTCACCTTCGCGAGAGAGCGGGGAAGAGTGCGCTCAATTTATATGAGAAGTGTAGTTAGTTTGATTAGGTAGCGCATTCTGAATTTACCACCTCCACTTACACCATCACCCACTTTACCTCCATCTTCACTCACCCCACCTCCACCACCCCCACAGTTCCGCATGGTGAGCACGATCAAGTTACCCGTATTCAGAGGAGTAGGGAATGAGGATCCGAACCAGTTCTGCTTCGTGGTAAGAGCAGTGTGGGAAGGATAAGGGATCATGGGTGAAAACATTAATAATGCCACATTGGTGAGCGTGTTGCAGGGTCATGTGCTGACATGGTATATGAAGCACTCGCATGATCACCAAAATGTAGGAATAGAGGACATCCAGAATGCGCTGAATAGAGAATTTAGCTGGCTAAAATCAGAGACACAATCAATCATTGGATTTAAAAATATTTTGATTCTTCTAGGTGAGACCCCCTGGGATCTGGATCAAAGGCTGAAGAGTACGATCCGTGAAGCTAATATGACGTTAATGGATGTGCAACACCATACATGGTTTGTGGCATCTTTGACACCACACTTGAGGACAGTGTTGTCACAGCAAAATATTTCAACCCAGGCCGAAGCATTGCAAATGGTGATGAGGTTACATGAAACATTGATACAACATCTAGGGCTACGAGTCCAACAAATCCATGCACAACTACGGAATATATGCTTGGAGATGCAGAGTTTGAAGTAGGATAGGGCGCCATGGCCAGAGGTGCACAAAGAAGTGTGGTGCATAAAATGTAAAGCCAAGGCCATGACAAAAACCACTTTCCAATATTCGCGAACTACTTGGTAGGAGGGGGGAAAATGTCGTTGAGACTAGAGGCACAGGCAGGGCCAAGTGCAGCGCACGCGTTATGGTGCGCAATCTGTCAGATAGGAGGAAAGCACATGACAGACAACTATCATTCATTACAAAAGTATACATAGACTCCCTAGCAGCTATTTTGCATTTTTTGTAGATCAATGGGGCACAACGAGTGTACTTGTCGCAGCTACAATTTAATGATGGAGTGAACCCCAACATATAGAATGTAAACAGAAATGTGAGGCCTTGGCCTAGCCGCGGGGATGGTGCACGTTGGATTTTAGGGCCAAGGTCGAGGAAAAGGAGGAATGGGGCCAGGAAGTAGCCAGGGACAGTTAATCTGTTACAATTGCGAAGGACCAGGGCACTACGCTCACGATTGTACAAACCCAACGAGAGTATATTGTTCATACTGTGAGCAGTGTATTCATGAAATGGTAGATTGTCCTACTCTGATTGCACATATGCGTGAGAAAGGGGTACTACAGCCTACTCTGACTCAGAATATCCAAATGATGAGGTCTGAACCGTGTGAAGAAGACCCCAACATGAACATGATGCTCAGAAGTGTCATGAACACAAGGGAAGATAAGGGGAAGTAGCCCGAGGAAGATACATGGGTTCCCAAGGCTTATCGAAGCTAAGAAGAGCTTCACGGAGGCCTCTACTTCAAGTAGTAAGGATCAACCAGAGCCCGGAATGGGTCCTTTTATGCTAACTACCTTTTTAGAGACATGCATGAGATTTTTGCATGACAATAGGGTGGTTAAAGGACTACAAGAGTTGATAAATAGGTGCACATGGCAAGGGGAATTGCACGCAGTCTAGAAACTGGACAAGCATGCATTGCACATCAGGAGGGAAAAGAGATTAACGGTGCAGATTGGAAAGTATGAAATGGATCATGTAATCCTAGACCTGGGTTTGGATGTGAATGTGTTACCAAAGTAGACATGGGAACACATGGGCAAGCCCGCATTGCATTGGTCCCCTATTAAATTATGAATGGAAAACCAATAGAATATTTTACCCATGGGGAGGTTGCAAGGGGTAACAGTTGATATCAAAGGCGCGAGCATGCAGATAAACTTTGAGGTGATAGAGATTGTTGATGACAACAACCCTTACCCCGCATTGCTAGGAATAGAATGGGCCACTGATATGAATGGAGTCATAAATCTAAAGAAGTGGAAGATGATATTCGAATAAAAGTCTCTACTCTAGACCCAGTCGAAGGCGTGCTACACTGAACCCGTGTGTGATGATGGAAGCGATGATGAGCTAGATTGTATCTTCAAAATAAATGCACAAGATGAGGATTGGGTGAATCCAACTGCAAATGGAAGGATCTCGTGGGAGTGCGCAGAGTCCTGCACCTCAGATTCAGATGAAGAAGATGAAAGCTGGCACAATCGGTTGAACAAAGTGACAATGTTGAATTGCAGCATGATGACTAAATCACTGCATTGCATAATAGCTCAGGCCTGAGATCTACTGACATATGATGGATTGACAGTGGTGGATGAATTCTTGAGCAATTTTGATAGGGCAGTACTAGAGAAACAATGGTTCGATGCATTGAAGTGGGAATTGCGTTCAACACCTGTGCATTGGTGGGGAACACATCAAGGAAATTCTGAAAACTAGCATAGCTGCAGGAGGATGATGCAACTATGATTTGGGAAACTGGAACTATGAATAATATATAAATATGATGGATGTGGCAACCCGCGCACGTACCTCGCAAAATGGACCAAGGCCTATGGAGAAGAACATTAGCCTGAATGGGTACACTTATTCTACCATACCCTAGATGTCATACCCATGAACTGGTACACCAAGACGGAACTATGACAAGGTATGGGTGAATGGGATGTCCTACGTGAGGGATTTTTGTTAACATTCACATTTGAAGACCGATGGTTGGATATTGTTGATGACGTGTTGCAGGCCGTGAAAGCCGCCATCTTCAAAATACCACAAGAACCACAGGAAGTAGTTCAACCATCATGGGCAACCCAGTTAAGTCGTGCCCTAGAATGTTATAACATACAAGTAGAGGAGGATGATGACAACCCTCGAAATATTAATATTATAGAAAATGAAGGGTGTCGTGAAGTTCGATGACCATCAATTAAGGACCCCGACATCACTATGCCACTGAAAATAAAGAAAGTAAACATTGGTATAGACGTGGATCTGAAGTATGTGATGCTTGGGGACTATTGGGATGATGTTATGATAGATAAGGTCGTCGAGTTACTCCGTGAATATCAATATTTGTTCTCGATCAAAATAAAGGACTTAAAGGGGATCATTGGCAACTTAGGAATGATGAAGATCACCCTGAATCTTGATGTGAAGCCAATGAAGTAGCGACCTTACAATTTGAATCCAAAGTATAAAGAAAAGGTCTGCGAAGAGTTGGACAAAATACTTGGAGTAGGAATTATTGAACCAATGGAAGAATCCAATTGGGTGAGTCATATGGTAGTGCAAGAGAAAAAATAGAAGGGAGAAATTAGAATTTGTGTGGACCTCAGGAAGCTTAACGACACCTGCATTCACTATCCATTCCTGACATCGTTTACAGAATAAGTATTAGAGAATGTTGGCAGACAGGAAGCTTACTCATTCATGGATGGCTTCTCAAGGTACCATTAGATCAACATCGCGTCGGAAGATAGGAATAAGACAACCTTCGCAACTGAATGGGGCTGTTTTTAGTACACCATTATTCCCTTTGGACTCAAGAACACGCCAGTGACATTTTTGCACGTAGTGGTGGCCACGTTCAAGGAATACATGCACAAGTTCTTAGAGGTCTATCTGGATGATTGGACTGTATTTGGGTTAATTAAACACCACATAGAGAGCTTACAGTTGATGTTGGATACTTTCCATCGACACCAGATTGTGTTGAATCTTAAGAAGTGCACCTTCCTCGTCCCCTTTGGAAATATGGTCGGCCATGTGGTCTATAAACAAGGCCTAATGGTGGACCCTGCGAAGATTGATGTTATTCTCAATCTGGAAGCGCCACGAAGTGTCAAACAACTACGCACCGCATTGGAGCATATTGGTTACTATAGAAAGTTCATTAAGAGCTATGCACAAATCACAGTACCAATGGAACAGTAGTTGGAAAAGGATGCTACATATTGTTGGAATCATGATTGTAAGAAAAGTATGGATGTTCTCAAGGAAAAAATGGCATCCACTCCCCTCTTGGTCTTCCAAAAATGGGACATTGAATTTCATGTACATGTTGATGCGTCGTGTACTGTGTTGGGCACTGTACTTATGAAGGAAGGCATGGATCACTTGATCGTGTTAGCGAGTCGGTGACTGTCCAAAGCCGAAAAGAACTATTCTACTACTGAGCATGAAGGATTGGCAATGGTATATGCACTATAAAAATATCGCCACTATTTACTTGGGGGAACCTCAAGATGTATACTGATCATTCCATGTTGAAATACCTGGTGAGAAAGCCTGTGTTGGGGGGGCGCATATGCAGATGGTTGTTACTATTTCAAGAATATGACTTCGAGGTCATCGTAAAGCTAAAATGCTTAAATGTAGGACCAAATCACCTATCATGAATTAAGACCAGCGAGGAACCAACAAAGTTGGAGGAAGGACTACCTGATGCACAACTCTATGCAGTGTGTGTCACGGATGGCCACTTCAAAGACAATCCATTTCTTAACTACAGTGACTGTATCGCAGGAATATTCAGTCCAGCAAAAGAAGGAATTGGTGGTACATGTGGTGAACTTTTCTGTCATCACGGGGCACCTCTACAAAACTGTAAACAATGATATATTATGAAGATATGTACTTGAATTTGAATGAGGACAAATCCTTGTGGAAGCACATTGAGGCGCTGCAAGAACACACCATGTAGGACGGGTGATGGCACAGAGGATTCTTCGTGCTCGGCTATGGTGGTCAACACTAAATCAAGATTTGAAAGCATGTTGTCGGCCCTGCGACGTATGTCAAAGAAATGGGAAACCATCACGAAGTGATGAGATGCCACTCAATCAACAAATGACACTGTAGTCATTCGAGAAATGGGCAATAGACTTTGTCGGACCAATCAAACCTCAAAGGAAGATGGGTGCACACTACATCATCATTGTGATAGAGTACCTGACCAGATGGGTAGAAGCATAGCTGGTTAAGGATTGCACGGCCGCGACAACTGTGAAATTTTTATTTGACAACATGTTGACATGGTTTGGATGCTTGAAAATTTTAATGAGTGATCGTGGAATGCACTTCCTCAATCAAACTATCAACACACTCACTGAGGAGTTCTAGGTGTATCATCAGCAAAGTACGTCATACCATCTACAAGCTAATGGGACAATAGAAGCATTCAATAAGATTCTGGAGACTGCGTTGACCAAAGTATGTAACGCACAACGAAAAAACTAGGACTTGCACATACCTACTGTATTATGGGCATATAGAACCACGTGCAAAAAATTGTTGGGTCAGACACCTTTCAGGTTAGTCTATGGCACGAAAGCAGTCATGCCAATGGAATACATCATACCTGGTTTGTAGATAGCAGCGATGATAGGCATGGAAGATGTGAAACCTTGGAAGAGAGGCTCGTGTAATTGGAAGAACAATTTATGGTAGGATTGCATCAGCAGGTACATAAAAAGTGTGAGAAAGCTTAGCACAATCACCATATCAAGTTGCGCACATTCAAGGTAAACAATTTAGTGTTGTTGTATGACAGAAAGTTCAAAACATTTCTTGGAAAATTTAGAATGCATTGGTTGGGACCATATGTGGTAAAGGAAGTCATAGACAGAGGCACGGTCCAACTAGTTAAACTTAATGGAGAGCCCTTCTTAGGAGGAGTAAATGGCAGTCGCCTTAAGCCCTACATGGGTGGGCTAGTTCTCTGACTAACTGACCAAAGCATAGTCTTCGCGACCTGATGAGCTGGACCGAGGTGTAGGAATATAAACACAAGTACTAGAAGTTGGCATCATAGTAGGGAATCGAGTTAGATGCAGATGATCCCAAAGCAGAAAGGGAGCAAATCCAGACGATGACAGCATGGTGAGTTGTGGACCTTCACGACACGCAGGCACAGTTGGATGGACTTTGACTAAGGACCTCCACAGTAGCCGAGCGACTTAGGATGAGTCACGATAACTATGTTGGGGGCTTCTTGGGTAGTCGCTCCCCCAATAGCGGGTTTTTAGGGCTTGTAGCCTGAGGTTTGGTCAATGTAATGTAAAGACGCTGCAAAATGCAGGCACAAAGCACTAGAGTTTAGGGTTGTCCAACCTAAAATATTGTAATTTAATAGAGAACATGTCAGCCTACCCATGGTCCATGGAACATGGGAATGTATAAATAGAGAGAGGCTCTAAGTGTAGAATAATTTTTTTCGGTCTTGATCTGAAGTAATATGGTTTTGGGATAAGGATTTCATTTTAAGTCTTTAAGTTCAAGTCTTGGGTTGTAGTAGTAAGGAGAGGCTCTGCACCTGTGTGTGCAGATGCCTGGTAGAGTCCGTAGTTGTGTGTGCGGACCTCTGTAGCTGACTCCGCAGGGCAGAGTTGGGATTATAACTGAACAAAGGTTTAATAGAAGATAATTTGATTATGAAATATTGTGTATCTTCTCATAGATCTGTGTTCTTATGATTCTATTATATTTTTATGTATCTCTTTACATTTTATGATTGCACGCACTTGTTATGAAATTTGAATGATTGATGCGAATAATAGGCCCAAAAAATCAAGTTAGATCAATAATAATAACACAGTAAGGTCAAGGGATCTAGAAAACACCTCTTCACACTCTTTACATAGCTACATGAATATTATATGGATGCGCGGAGCAACGCAAGTGCATAGGATCAGTTCGCGAACTTCCCAGCCTTTATCAAGACATCCCTAGGGTGCAGAAACCTGGTTCCAGCACCCTCCCATACTACCTCGAGTGATACCTTAGTCCGTTCTCTGCGAACTTCTACTGAAAGGGCTAGTAGTTTCAGGATTTGTTTGGCTAAATCACTTTTGAACCTAGGTCAGGCCCCAATAAGACAACACCTTATTTGCAGACCGCATAGCCTAGCAGGTTTCCAAAGGGAATGAGGAAGGTGCACTTTTTAAGGTTCAGCACAATCTGGTGTTGGCAGAAAGTATCCAACATCAAATGTAAGCTCACTACATGGTGTTTAACTAACTCAAAAACAATATAATCATTCAGATAGACCTCCAAGAACTTGTGGATGTATTCCTTGAATGTAGCCACCACTATGCGCAAAAAGATCGCTGGCTCATTCTTCAGTCCAAAGGGCATAACGGTGTATTGAAAGAAACCCCATTCTATTGCAAAGGTTGTTTTTCTTCTATATTTCGGTGCGATCTTGATTTCATGGTACCTTGAGAAGTCATCAGTGAATAAGTAAGCTTCCTGACTACCAACATTCTCCAATACTTCATCAATGAATGGTGTTGGGAATGGATCGTGAACATAGGTGTCGTTAAGCTTCCTAAGGTCCACACATATTTTTATTTCACCCTTCTGTTTTTTCTCCTGCACTACCATAGGACTCACCCATTTCGATTCTTCCATTGGTTCAATAATTCTGGCTATGAGCATTTTGTCTAATTCATCATAGACCTGTTCTTTATTCTTGGGATTCAAGTGGTAAGGTTGTTGCTTAACGAGCTTCACGTCCAATTTCAGAGTGATCTTCATCATCCCTAAGTCACGAATGATCCTCTTTAAGTTTGTGATTTTGGTCGAGAACAAGTCTTGATATTCATGGAGTAACTTGGTGACCTTATCTACCGTAGCATCATCCCAATACTCCCAGAGCATCGCGTTTTTCAGTTTTGCTTCTGTGCCAATGTTTACCTACTTTATTTTTAGTGGTGTGGTGATGTTGGGATCCTCAATTGATGGTCCTTGATCGTCACGACAACCTTCTATTTCTGGAATATTAATATTTCGGGGGTCGTCATCATCCTCCTCTACCTGCACGTTATAACATTCTAGGGCGCTGCTTAGTTGGGTCGCCCATGCTGGTTGAAGCATTTCCAGTGGCTCCTGTGGTATTTTGAAGATGGCAACTTTTACTGCTTGCAGTGTGTCATCAACAGTAATCGACCACTGGTTTTAAAATGTGAATGTTAACAAAAATCCCTCGTGCAAGACATCTCATTTGCCTGTACAATGTTGGAGTTCTGTCTCAATATACTAGTTCATGGGTATGACATCTAGGGTATGGTAGAATAAATGTACCGATTCAGGCTATGGTTCTTCCCCATAGGTATTTGTGTTCTAAGCATAGTTGCGGTTTCCCAAATTGTAGGCATCATCCTTCTACATTCGTGCCAGTCCTCAAAACTTCCTTGTTGTGTTCCCCACCAGCATGTAGGTGTTGCACACAGTGCCCACTTCAACGCATAGAACCACTATTGTTTTGGTACTGCACTTTCAAATTTGTTCAGGAATTCATCCACCACTACCAATTCATCATATTTCGGCATGTCTCGAGCCTCTTTCATTACGCAACACAGTGATCTAATCATCATGTTCCAATTAAGTGTTGTTACTTCGTTCAATTGATTCTACCAGTGCTCTACTTCTTCATCTGAATCCAAAGTGCAGGAGCTTTCGCACTCCCATGAGACTCTCCCATCTGCATTCGAATTCACCCAATCCTAGTCTCGTACAATTTTTTTGTACATAAAATCCAATGCATCGTTGCTTTCATTGTTGTATACTAGTTCAGTGTAGCACGCTCCTTCGGCTGGGTCCAGTGGGAATACTATGTGTAGTGACTTTTTCTCGAATATCATCTTCTGCTTCTTTATATTGATGACTCCATTGATATTGATGGCCTAGTCTTTTCCTAACAATGCAAGATAGGGATTTTTGTCATCGACAACTTCTATCACTTCAAAATCTATCTATGTGCTCGTGCCTTCAATATCAATTGTTACCCCTTGCAACCTCCCCATGGGCAAAAACTTCTATTTCTTTGCCAATCGTAATTGAATAGGGGACCACTATAATGCGGGCCTGCCCATGCGTTCCCATGTTTACTTCAGTAATACATTCATGTCCTAACCTAGATCCAGAATTACATGATCCATTTCATAATCACCAATCTATGCAGTCAATCTCATTTCCCTCTTGGTGTGCAATGCATGCTTTCCCAGTTTCCAGACTACACACGGTTCTCCTAACCCTGTGTACCTAGCGATTAGTGATTAACCCTGTGTACATTTTCATGCATGTCTCCAGAAAGGTAGTGAGCATGGAAGGATCCATTCCTGGCTCTGGTTGATCCTTACTACCTGAAGTGGAGGCCTCCGCGAAGCTCTTCTTAGCTTCCATGAACGTCTCCTTTGCGCATTCTAAGTCAAACTCAGGTTCCTTTGCAAGTGCCTTATGACCCATGTATCTTCCTCGAGCTTATTCCCTTATCCTCCCCTATGGTCACACCGCTTCTGAGCATCATGTTCACATTTGGGTCTTCTTCACGCAGTTCAGACCTCATCATTTGTATATTTTGAGTCGGAGGAGGCTGGAATACCCCTTTTTTGCACATCTGTGTGATCAACGTAGGGAAACCTATTATTTCAAGATCAAATTGAGCACAATACGAACAGGATATCCTCGTTAGGTTGGTAAAATCATGCACATAGTGTCGTGGTCCTCTGCAATTGGAGCAAATTAATTGTTCGCGGCCCCTTCCTAGTCCCATTCCTCCTCGTCCTTCACCTTGCCCATGAAAACAAATGTGCGCCATCCCCGCAGCTGGGTTGAGGGCTCGCATTTTTGTTTGCATCCTATATTCCAGGGTCCGATCCATCATTAACTCATAGTTGTGACAAGTGTGCTCATCGTGCCGTACGGACCTGCAGAAATTACAAAACAACTGTTGGGGAGTCTGTGTATACTTTTGCAACAAATGACAATTATCCATCGTGTTTTTTCCTCCTATCTGACAAATCGCACACCATAATGTGGGTGCCGCACTTGGCCTTGTGTGTGCCTCTGGTCTCAATGGCATTGGCTCCCCTCTTGCCAAGTAGTTCGCGAACACTGTACAATGATCCTTGTCATGGTCCCGGCCTTTGCATTTTATGCACCATACTTCCTTGCGCACCTCTGGCCACGGTGCCCTATCCTACTTCAAACTTTGCATTTCTAGACATAAATTATATAGTTGCACATTGATTTGTTGAACTCCCAACCCAGGGTCTTGTATTAGGGTCTCATGCAACCTCATCACCATTTCCAATGCTTTAGCCTGGGTGGAAATTTTTTGTTGTGATAGCGCCATCTTCAAGTGTGGTGTCAGAGATTCCACAAACCATGTGCGATGTTGTGCGTCTGTTAGCATCATATTGGCCTCACGGATCATACTCTTCATCCTTTGGTCCGGATACCAGGGGTTCTGACCTGGAAGCATCGTGATCTCTCTAAACCCGATGATTGACTGTCTCTGATTTTAGCCTACTAAATTCTCTATTCAATGGATTCTATATCTCTATTATCCCTACGTTTAGGTGGTCGTTAGAGTTCTTAGTATACCATGTCAATGTGCGATCCTACAGTGTGCTCACCAATGTAGCCTTCTTAATATTTTCATTTGTGGCACCTTGCGCTTCCCATACTTCTATTACCATGAACCAAAATTAGTCCAAATCTTCATTCCCTACTCCTCCGTATACAGGTAGTTTGATCACGCTCTCCATACTGATCTGTGGAGGTGGTGGAGGTGGAGTGGGCGGAGATGGAGGTGAGCGAGGTGAGGTAGGAGGTGGCATGGGTGGAGGTGGTCATCGCATAATGCGCTGCCTTACCAAACTAACCATGCTTCTCAGAAATACCTTAGCGAGCTCTTCCTCACTCTCTCGGAAAGGTGAAATTAAGGGATTGTTTTCTAATTCTTCACTACTTTTGTAGATCTTTCCTCTCCACATCGTCCCAAACATTAATGTATTCGCATATACCGCTTTTCACATAACACCATCTTAATCTAGGTATTCAAATATTTAATATACTTACCTCACAGTCCCTTGAGAAAATGACATTCTTCTTCACTGTAGCTCACAGTTGTGTCTACACTCAGTGATAAATCTCCCTATTATCCAATCGAGCCAATGGTCCACAGCTCACGTGATCTTATCTTCTGATGCCTCTAGTCTATGCACTAATTCTGGAGTCCACACTATTGGTTTGTCTAGCATACACCTTCCTTGGCTATTGATTAACCTTGTGATCCACTCATATAGTTCAGAAGGAAAGGATGCAAAGAAAATCTCATGGATTTCCATATACACGTAATGAGCCAACCACTTTTTCTCAGATACTTGTGGAGTTTTGTCTTCCTGTGTTGCGAACTCATGAATCTTCTTGTGCAACCACTCCTCAATTTCCTTTTTTGTTGGTTTATAATGGCATGACATTAGACATCCCTTAGGCAGATCCTGATCCTAGCAACAGAAGCATTTGTTGGCTACGTGGGGCCAGATCTAGGTTCAGAAGTGATTTATCCAAGAAAATCCCAGTACTACTGGCCCTTTTGGCAATAGTCCATGGAGCGTAGACTGAAATCTCACCCAAAGTAGTATGGGAGGGGGCTAGAACCAGGTTTCCACACCCTAGGCATGTCTTGATGAAGGTTCTGGAGGTTCACGGTTTGAACATTCCCACTTGTACTGCTCCGCGTAGTAGCCTATCTGCACCTCTATAAGGGGCGCAAATACAGCACTATCCTAATCTCGATCCTTACTCTGCTATTATATTAGTGTTTTGAATTAGTTTCTGTAGGCCCAATATTCTTATTACTTATTCAACTTTCAAGTAAGTTCCCGTAATCAAAACCAATATAAAGGCATAAAGCTTAATAGAACCATAGATGCACAATATTTCGAATCAAAATTATCTTTATTAATAATCCTTTTCAAGTTCAGTTCAATTACAGACCTAACTCAACCCTGTCCACTCAGTTGTAGCGGTCCATGCACTCAGCTGCAGAATCTACTAGGCCTCTATGCACTCAGATGCAGAGCCTCTTCCTACTACTACGACCCAATACACTTCAGATCCACTTCTATCCTCTAACCATGCCTTCACATCTATCACTTACTTCCTTCCTCAAAAACTATCTTTACACTTATTGTTAGGCAGCGGATCCCCCGCATAATAGTTTTGGGGCTTAAAGTCCACAATTTTGGGTAAAAGTATGGTAAAGGTTCCGGAAGTGTGTGAAATGCGAATTGTAATGAGTCAAGTCAAAGGGTTTTCCACCCGAGAATAATGTAAGATAATAGAAAGTGAGTCAGCCTGCCCATGGTCCGTGGACCATGGGAATGTATAAATAGAGTAGGGCTCTAAGGTTAGAAGTCAGTTTTGGTTTTGGGATCTTGAATGTTATGGGTTCATGAATGCATCATTCGCTCTGAGTTTGTAAGTTCGAGTAGTGGGTGATAGTAGTAGAGTAGGCTCTATAGCTATGTGCATAGAGGCCTGGTAGAGTCCACAACTATGTACGTGGACCCCTGCAACTGAGTGTGTAGGGTGAGTCTGGTTGTATTGAATAGAAGATAAAGTTAAGTGGTTCTGAATTATTGTGTGTTTTATCGTAGATCTATATGTTTATGCTTATGAGTTTATGCCAATCTGTGAGATTTATGAGTGGGCACACTAGTTATAACTATTGAATTCTTGCATAAATACCTTAAGAATTAGATCGGATCTATAATAAAAACATTAATAATAAGAATCTAAGAAGTGCCTCATCACCAAGCTAAACGAAGGCCTGACAGCGGAGTAGAATAGAGTGAGTGCGCAGATCGGTTCACGACCCTTCTAGTCCCCATCAAGACATCCCTAGGGTGTAGAAACCTAGTTCCAGCACCCTCCCCTACTGCCTTAGGTTAGACTTCAGTTCGCGCTCCCCGGAATATTGCCGAAAGGGCCAGTAGTGTGGTATTTCTTTGGATAAAACACTTTCGAACCTGGGTCAAGCCCCAACAAGAAAACAAATGGTTTCGTTGCCCAGACTGGGATCTGCCTAAGGGATGTTTGATGTCAAAATGCTAGAACCATATGGAGAAAAGGATTGAAGACTAGTTGGATCAGAAGTTGCATGAGTTCGTGGTACAAGAAAACAAAAACATGTAATTATCTAAGAAGAACTGGCTGGATCGCTACATATATACAGAGATCCACGAGATCTTCTTCGCAACCTTCTCATTAGAACTATATGAGTGGATCACAAGGCTAGCTAATAGTATGGGAAGGTGTAAGCTTCATCACCTAATAGTGTGAAATCCAGAGTTGGTGCATAGGCTAGAGGCATCGGAGGATAAGATCGCACAGGCGGTAGATCATTGGCAGGATCGGATAATAGTAGGGTTTATCACTGAATTCATGATCGACACAACCGTGAGTTACGACAAAGTGGAAAGACATTTTCTTAAGGGACTGTAGGGTAAGTACATCAAATCGTTGAATACCTGGATTAAAATGCTCTTATGTGAAAAACGGGTTATGCGAATCCATTGATGTCTAGGGTAATGCAGAGTAGAAGAGGCTACCAAGGGCTCAAAGGAATAGAGAAAAGTCTCTTGATTTCACTGTAGCGAGGAAGCGAGGAGGAGCTCATTGGGTTCTCTCTGAGAAGTACGGTCTAGTTGATAAAGGAGTGCATTCCACTATTACCACTGCCATCCACGCCATCACCCACTTCACCTATATCAACCCCATCTTCACCTACCCCTCCCCCACCACCACCAAGGGTTGGAATCATAAGTGTGATCAAGTTGCCTGTATTTAGAGGCGTAGGAAATGAGGAACCAGATCAATTCTAGTTCATGGTAAAGGCAGTATCGGAAGCCCAAGGTGTTAGAGATGATAACATCAAAAAGGCTACTTGGGTAAGCGCATTGCATGATCGTGCATTAATGTGGTATATAAAGAACTCTAATGATCCTCCAAATGCAGGAATAGTGGAGACAGAGGATGTATTGAGCAAAGAATTTAGCTGGCTGAAATGAGAGACACGGTCAATCATCAAGTTCAAGGAGCTCGTGATGCTGCCAAGTGAAACCCCTTGGGATCTAGATCAGATACTAAAAAGTGTGATCCATGAGGCTAACATGATGCTGACGGATGCACACCACTACACATGGTTTGTGGCATCTTTGGCACCACATCTGAGGACAATGTTGTCATAGCAAAAGATCTCAATCTAGGCTGAAGCATTAGAGATAGCGATGAGGTTGCATGAAACTCCAATATAGGATCCTGGGTTGGGAGTTCAACAAATCCATGCACAACTACAAAACCTATGCTTGGAGATGCAAATCCTGAATTAAGATAGGGAACCCCGATAAGAGGCACATGAAGAAGTGTGGTGTATCAAATTTAAAAGCCATGGTCATGACAAGGATCACTACCCTGTATTCGCAAACTATCTGGCAGAAGGAGGATTGATGCCATTGAGACTGGAGGTACAAGCAGGGCCAAGTGCAGTTCTCGCACTATGGTGTGTTAGGTAGGAGGAAAGCATGCAATGGACAACTGTCACCTGTTACAGAAGTATACCCAAACTCTGCTGCAATTGTATTGTAACTTTTGTAGATTTGTAGGTCACGATGAGCGAATGTGTCGAAGCTATGAGCTAATGATGGATAGGACCCCAGCCTACTGAATGCGGACTGAAATGTGAGGGTTCGATCCAATCGTGGGGGCATGCAGTGGATTCCTAGGACATGGACGAGGGAGAGGAGGAATGTGACCTGGACAAGGGTACATACAACTAATCTGTTATAATTACGGAGGGCTAGGTCATTACGCTCATGATTGCACCAAACCAATGAGAATATCTTGTCTATATTGTGAGTAATTTGATCATGAAATGGTAGATTGCCTGATGTTGATCACCCAAATGCATGAGAAAGGGGTACTATAGACCACTCTAACTCAGAATATCCAAATGATGAGGTCCAAACCACTTGAACAGGACCCCAGTGTAAACATGGTACTCAGAAGTGGTGTAACTGCAGGGGAAGATAAGAAGAAACAACTCAGGGAAGAGTCAAAGGTTTGCAAAGTTCCTACAAAGGAACCTGAGTCTGAGATGGCACATGTGAAGGAAACATTTAAGGAAGCTAAAAAGAGCTTCACAGAAGCCTCTACTTCAAGTAGTAAGGATCAACTTGAGCTGGGAATGGACCATTCTATGCTTACTACCTTTTTAGAGACATGTATGAAGCTGCTGCATGTCAATAAGGTGGTTAAGGGACTACAAGAGCTGATCACTAGGTGCACAAGGTCAGGAGAGGCATACATGGTCTGGAAGCTTGAAAAGCATGCTCTACGTATTGGATGGGAAATGTGATTGACGGCACAAATTGGTGAGTATGAGATGGATTAGATCATCCTGAACTTGGGGTCAAATGCGAATGTATTACAAAAACAGACATGGGAATACATGGGCAGGCCTGCACTGCAATGGTCTCCTATTCAATTATGAATGGCCAAGGTTTTGCAAAGTGCATGAAGCGTGAATTGTAATGAGTCAAGTCAAAGGGTTGCCTGCTCGAGAATAATGTAAGATAATAGAAAGAGAGTCGGCATACCCATGGTCTGCGGACCATGGGAATGTATAAATAGAGCAGGGCTTTAAGGTTAGAAGTCAGTTTTGGTATTGGGATCTTGAATGTTATGGGTTTATCAATGCAATATTCACTCTGAATCTGTAAGTCTAAGTTAAGGGTGATAGTAGTAGAGTGGGATCTACAGCTCTGTGTGCAGAGGCATAGTAGAGTCCGTAGCTGTGCGCATGGACCCCTGCAGATAAGTGCACGGGGCGTATCTAGTTGTAATGAATAGAAGATAAATAAAGATAAGTGTTTCTAAATTATTGTGTGTTTTATCGTAGATCTATATGTTTATGCTTATGAGCTTATGCCAATATGTAAGATTTATGAGTGCACCCACTGGTTATAACTGTTAAATGCTTGCTCAAATACCTTAAGAATTAGATTGGATCTATAATAACCACATTAATAATAAGAATCTAAGAAGTGCCTCATCGCTGAGCTACACAAAGGCCTAACAGCGGAGCAAAATAGAGCAAGTGCGTAGATCGGTTCGCAACCCTTCCAGTCACCATCAAGACATCCCTAGGGTGCAGAAACCTAGTTCCAACACCCTCCCCTCCTACCTTAGGTGAGACTTCAGTCCGCACCCCGTGACCTGTTGGTGAAAGGGTCGGTAGAGAAGGATTTGTTTTGGCTAAACCACTTCCTAACCTGGGTCAGGCCTCAACATGCCAACACTTAGAGCCTCGCTCTATTTATACAATCCCATGGTCCACGGACCATGGGTAGGTCGACACAACTTTACATTATTTTACAATTCTTAGGGCGGACGACAATATGACTCATCCCATAATTTCGAACTCCGCGTTCGTACTTCGTGGAGTATTTACATTACATTGGCCAAAACTCAAGCTTTAAGCCCCAAAAACATGTTGTGGGAGGATCCACTTGCCAACATCCAATGTAAAGACTTCGGATTCTGTGGGCGTAGAGTGCGAGATTGTAAATTAGTCACAGAATTATCTCCCCTCATTTTTCTAATGTAATTTCAGCTTTAGAAATCTACCCATGGTCCATGGACCATGGGATTGTATAAATGGAGTGAGGCTCTAAGTTGTAAATCAAGGAAGAAATGAAGTCATGAACGGAGTATGAATAATTGAATCGTATCTAAGTGTAGGGTCGAGTCTTGGGTTGTAGAGTAGGAGAAGGCTCCGCAGCTGAGTGTGTAGAGGCCTAGTATTTTGCAGCTAAGTAAGCAGATCCCTGCAGCTGAGTGCGTAGGGTGAGTCAGGTGTGTAACCGTTGGAGAAGTAATAAAAGAAGTTTCATATCATTTCTGTGTATCTTTTTCCTATTTTTTGCATTGAATGTATTGGGTACAAATTTCAATTTCATTGTTTATATGGTGCGTGAACTTATATTATTTTGTTTATTAAGTGAATATAAGATAAAGTATCTGTTTACGTGATGTTAACTAATAGTTATAAAAAGATATGTAATATCCATGGTGTAATTTGGGGAAATAGTGGAGATCGCTACCTTAGAAGTATGAAAGCACCTCAACCCCTAGTTAGGGCTGTGTGAAGGCGATTATAACAGATCGCAAAGGCCTCGTAGCTTAGGGTATTTTGCGAAGTGACTAGCATGAATCCATTCATAATTGGACTAAATTGACCCCTTATACATATCAAGGGTGTGGAAACTTGGTTCTAGCATCCCACCATACTCCTTCAGGTGTGGCCTTAGTCCGCGCTACGCAGGCTGTTGCCAAAAGGGCCAGTAGTGTAGGGTTTTGTTTGGCTAATTAACTTCAAACCTAGGTCAGGCCCCAACAAGCCAACATTTTCTCATCCTCTGAGTAACTGAATATATGTCCATGTATTTCATTGCTCTTGTGGCCTCTTCAACATCCCAAGCTTTTGTTGATGTATTCCCCTCTTGCAGATAAAATCTTGCATGTTTCTTTATTTCCTCACACTACTTTCTTTCCTCTTTGTCCTTTCTTCCTTTTAACGTACCCAAGAGAAATGGCGGATGAGTTTCAAACCAATCCAGTTGATTTTGAGTCTCTCCAATACCTTCTTATACAGTGGGGTCCTTTCTAGTGCATCACTCATTCTTTCAGGGGAATGATACCCCCTAATCCTTAGGTTGTATGGTAGGGTGCCCCATCTCCTTTGGGATGTTTGTTGGCTTTCATCCCCTAGAAATCTCAAGGTGTCCTCAAAATGAGTGATTTCTTTCTCTTGTGGAGCTAGGTATCTTGGGGCAAGATGGGGATCCTTTGCAATGATGTTCTAGGTGCTAGTGAAAACCATGGAATCGATCTATTTTTCTCTAATGTAAAGGGGATCTTTTTCTTCTCTTTCTGACATCCTCTTCACTTCCTTAGCCATGGCCTCCTCATGACTCATCCATGATGTCGAGGCCATTAGTTGTAAGTCCCCCAGCTTTGGATTGGGGTGCCACACATTCAATTCTATTAAGGCCAAGTTGTTTAAGTATAATTTAGATATCTTGGCCTTATCCTCCAGGGTCCTTTGGTCACAAAGCTCAATGAACTTCCTATATTCTTGGAAAGGCATAGTCCTTCGTTGTGCTAGGGTCTTTATTTGAAATTACAGCCATTGATCTTTTGGGTACAAGGCATATGACTTTGATGCCATCCTACACCAGACTACCTCCATAGAAAGGATTTCCATAGTGGCCAATTGGCTCTCTTTTTCTTGTACCTACCTCCTCAACCATGTGTTTTTTAGCCTCTAGTTGATATTTCATAACTCTTTCCCAGTCTCTTATCCTACTGAACTATCTGCCGATCTTTAGTAGCTTCTATTCCATATGGTCTGCATCCTCTACATTCTTTTATTTATTGATTCTCATCTACTGATGTGTCCTTGTTCTCCTTCTAAACTCAAAGAAGAGAGCGATGGAAAATTTCTATGGTATTACTCTACATTCGTCAATGAATCTATAATAAGGGCCAAGATTGGGCTATGGGATAGGTTCCTATAGCTCTTGGGATTATCCATTTATTGTCTTTGGAACATCTGCCTCCCCCTTTGATTATGTTGTTGCTTTCTTGGCTTTCATTTGTCCTTGTTGTCCTTCCTACTACTTTTTTTTTGTGTTTCCTATAGTGTTGACAGAGTTTCTTGTAGGACTATCTCCATCTCCTGTATGAGGCTTTTCCCTTTCTAAAATTGAGTCAAAGTTTCTTTTATTTTCTTTATTGAGGTTGACTTGGTGACATGCCTCCTAACATAGGTGATTGGCGACTTTGGTGAAGCTTGTTTTGATATGTCCTCTTCAGCTTTCATTTATGGGAACAATATTGTTTCTTGTCATTTTGGTGAGTCTTCAATGATGATAGAGTCTTCGTAGGTTTTTTCATCTCCCCTATTTGATCCTAGTGGTCCTCCTTGTTTTGAAATATAGGGGAGTTTTCCTTTTCCTTTTTCCCGTTGACTTTATGGGTGTTATTAGGGAAGTCAATGCAACAATTGCGTCCTTATTTGTGGGTTTAGGAGACTCTCTTAGATATTCCTCCCCTTCCGTGGTATATTATTCAGGGCTTGCCTCATCCTTCTATGCTTCTTATCCATTGTTTTCGCTTTCCTTTGTTCTATTGGTCTTTGCCTCCTCTTCTTCCTTTAGCCCTTCCTCTTCTTCTTCAGGTTCTCCCTCTTCTTCTTGCTCCTCATGTTCTTCTTCTTCCTACTCAGGTTCTTCTTCTTGTTCCTCACAACTAGAGTTTGGGTCCCTTTCATATTCAATTGCTTCAATTACAAGCTCCCTTTCCATGTCCCTAAATGTGGAGCATGTAATAGAGACTCTTAATTTGCTTGAGTCATATTCTAGTATGAGCTTCATTAGTCCATGATGTGTCAATTGATGATGGTTTCCTTCTTTTACCTTTATTCTCATGTCTATTATTGATTGCAACAATAAGCAAGGAATAGTAAGCCTTCTATTAAGGGGTGACTCTTCTCCAAATATCAACTCATTGAGGAATATAAATTTGTAACCACAGACTATACTGAGCCTTCTCTCAAAAGAAATATAATTAAGAGTGTGATAGCATAGTTCAGCCCAAGGATAGGGAAGGCTCTCCCTTCTAATCCCATTTTTTTCCTTAATTGGATCTTCATCTCTCAAGAAAAATTTCTTCGTGGAATTAGCGTTGCTAGATTTATCCTCCTTTATCCATTTTAACCCTAGAGGAAGTGTAGTGATTCTACTAATGCTTTCAGGGGTAATTATTACTCAGAATCCTCTTACCACAGAAGTGGCACTAACTCTAGCCTAAGGTGTGAGTGACATGAAAAATTCTTGAGCTACGTCATCATCATATTGTCTAAGAATATCTAAGAATCCTAGCCATTGATTCCTTCTAAATATCTTTGCCACAGGGGTATGGAGGTGTGTTCTAGATGTCGTTGTGGGCTTCCTTTTGTTGAAACCTCTTTTCTTTTTATCCTCTCTGTCACGATGACTTTAGGTATTTTTGTGGCTTATATTTGGAGATTTCTAATGTGACTAAGGGTTTAGAGTTTAGGAGGGTGATGACTGTAATTCTTTCTTTATCCCCACATAATTTCTCCACACAACTATGTCTATCCATATGCACACTGTAATTACTAGAAAAAAATGAGGATTTTTTTTTTTCTCTTTCCTAATTATCAAGTCAAGACACAGAGGATATGGGCCACCTACCTTTCACTTTAATGCCATGGTTGAGGAGAATTCCTGAATAGCTAGGCACTAGGCACCCCCTTGTAGAGTTTTTTGACAATTCCCAATGTTTTGTGTAGTTTTTTGTGTTTCTTGTAAGTGTTCACTATTGGATGGCCAAGACTAGCTTTCTTCTTTGATGGCTCCTCCATGTTGTACATGTTCTATAAATATTGAAATGAATGATGTGTGCATGAAATTTAGGATTTGTTTTCTATTTATGGTTGATTCCTTGGAGTGGTGTGTTGTTTGGAAGTGTATGTGATTTCTAATTTTGGACCATTGTCCCACCAATAATTATCATGTAGCCCCTTCTCGTGATCATCACCCACTCCTGTAAAAATTAACTTGATCACATTTTTGACTTATTTTCTTTGATGTGAGTTTGCCACGTGGCTTGCTGACTAGAACTTCATTTTTTTTTTGTTTTTGAGTTGAGGGTGGCCAAGTTAACTGGCCACCTTCAGCTTATAAAATCAACTTTTTCATATTCCTACACTTTTATCATATCCGTACTTAGGAAAGAGTGTGGATGAGGTGCCATACCTATGGCTTGCTTTGCTTGCTCAATGCATGATGGATGTTGTGTCTACTTTGCTTCTTCTTGCTCAAGTACATGTTCTGCTTTCTATTGTTTTGTTGATTTCACCAAGCTGATATATTTCTGTCCTTTATTGTGATATGCAAGTGCTAGCCTCTTCTGCTACTACTGAGATCTCGATAGGTGCCATAGTTCCTTCTAGGGTGTTGATACTCTTTATTTTCATGGATGTTGATACTAGAGACTATTTCTTGTCATAACAGATGCTGTTGCAGGGTTTCCTCGAGCACTACAAGAAATCATGTAACTACCTCTTTCTTAATTTTATTTATTTTTTCTTGCAGGAGGAATAGGTGGTGAGGTACGAGTGGGAGGGGCAGAAATGGAAGAGATTGAGTGTTAGGTGTGGTAGTCCACTGATGGTATGGCCCTTGGCTTTTCTTTGTCTTCCATTTTTCTCTTATATAATAAATAATATATATATATATATATTAATATTGTATGTATGTATGTATGTATGTATGTATGTATGTATGTATATGTATGTATGTTTACTTTTCAATGATTTTTTAATGGACATTGTTGGCTTGATGGGCCCTGAACCAAGTTCAGCGTTAGTCAACCAAGAAAATCCCTACACTACTAGCCCTTTTAACATCAAGCCGCAGAGGATGGACCGAAGTCTCACCTGAAGTAGTATGGGGGGATGCAAGAACCAAGTGTCCGCACCCTGAGATGGTCATGATGTCGGTCTATACATCCTGATCATGCCTTCGTGTAGATCGATAAGTCTTTAGGGCTTATCGATGTCCCTTCTCCTCCGTCCTTCAGCACCTCCACGAAGGTACTCGAATAATCTTCCCACAACCCTAACCTAAGGTCCATGCACTTATGCGCCTCTTGTTAGAATATTATATATATTACAGAGCAATGGAACACATCAAATATTGCAGAAATATAAACACAGAAAACACAAAAAACAAGAGAGACACAGATATATGTGGTTCACCCAGTTTGGGCTACGTCCACCTCGAACAGCTAGTCCTTCCTTTCTATTATCCAGCAAAATGAAGAGACACAACCTACAGCAAATACGCTATAATATCCTCTGTCTTCTCTCACAGTCTCACCTCTCTGTTTCTCCCTCACACACAGAATACATATCTATTACAGCCTCAAATACAATGCCCTCATACAAAGAGAGGGGTTGCCTTCTAGGGCAAAAAACCCTAAACTAAACATAAGTTCTACCATCAGATCATCCACCTAATGAATGACTCAGATTGACTAGAAATTACTATACTTTTACAAGGAAAATTTACATCTATTTTTAGCTTCGGGGGCACTTCCCCGGAGCCCCCGCCGGGGGATCGTTGGACCCCGGACCCCCCAGCCGGGGGGGATCGGCCCCCCCGGACTCCCGCGTGGGGGACAAGTCCCGCACCCCCCCCGCGTGGAGGGGTGTACAAAACTTCCTGGGGTATACATCCAGATGAAAAAAAGGCCTCTCAACAATCATGCTCCACACACAACAATCTCCCACTTGGAGAATGATTGTAGCAACTCCATCGCTGCTTCATTTGCTAGACAATGACTCCTCTCTTGGGCCTGGCTATTTCTCATCTTCATCGTCATCCTTGAAGAACAATTGAAACTGAGCATGTTCTCAGTTTCTCCCTAGTTACAACTTTTGTTAGCATATCTGCAGGATTCTGGCTAGTGTGTATCTTTTCCAACTTCAACTGTCCATCTTCCAACACTGATCGTATGAAATGATACTTGAGCTATATGTGTTTAGTCCTCGAATGAAATGCTGAGTTCTTTGCAAGATGAATGGCACTTTGGCTATCACTGTATAACGTGCCCTTATCATGCTCCTTACCCAATTCACCCATAAACCTTTGTAACCAAATCATTTCTTTACTAGCCTTTGTAGCAGCAACATACTCTGCTTCTGTTGTTGAAAGTGCAACAACACTTTGGATTTTTGAAACCCAACTGACAGTTGTTCCACCAACAGTAAATACATATCCTATAGTGCTCCTCCTATTATCTTTGTCACTTGCCATATCTGCATCAACATATCCTGTAGAGAAATGTTTGAACCACCAAAGCATAATGCTTGATTTGTTGCACCTTTCAAATATCTGAGAATCCATTTCACTGCCATCCAATGTTCCTTTCTTGGATTGTTCATGTACCTGCTTACAACTCCCACTACATGTGCAATATTAGGCCTTGTGCAGACCATTGCATACGTTAAGCTTCCAACTGCTGATGCATGTGGAACTTTAGACATATAATCTTTGGGCACATTTCCTTGCTAAGTTTGAAATGGCTAGCAAAAGGTGTACTAAGTGGTTTTGCATTGTGCATGTTAAATCTTTTCAACACCTTTTGTATGTACTCATTCTGAGACAATGTTAATTTACGATTTTTCCTATCTCTAGTTATTCTCATACCAAGGACTTGTTTTGTAGCTCCCAAATCCTTCATTGCAAATGAATTTTCCAATTTTCTTTTGAGCACATTTATTTCCTGCATGTTAGATCCTGCAACAATCATGTCATCTACATACAACAACAATATAATATAGCTGCCATCATTTTTCTTTTTCAGATAAACACAATGATCAAAGTGGCATCTAGTATAACCTTGTTCAGACATAAACTTGTCAAATTTTAGATACCACTGCCTTGGAGCCTGTTTTAAGCCACACAAGCTCTTCTTCAACCTACACACACGTTTCTCCTTCCCTTTCACTTCATATCGTTGTGGATGCTGCATATATATCTCTTCCTCTGAATCTCCATGGAGAAAGGTTGTCTTTACATCTAACTTCTCAAGATGCAAATCTTCAACTTCCATTAGACTTAAAATAGTTCTGATTAAAGTCATTTTAACAACGGGAGAAGATATTTCATCAAAACCAATACCTTGTTTTGTGCAAACCCCTTTACCACAAGTCTAGCTTTGTACCTTTGTTTTCCTCCATCTTCTTCCTTCAGCCTGTAAACCCATTTATTCTACAATGTAGTTTTACCTGTAGGCAACCTGACTAAATCCCAAGTCTGGTTATGCATTAAGGAGTCCATCTCTTCTTCCATGGCTACCTCTCACTTCTTCCTGCTTTCAACCTGCATTGCTTCTTCATAACATTCGGGTTCACCAAAATCAGTCAACAATAAATAATATAATGAAGGAGAGTATCGTTCAGGGGGTCTACTTATCCTAGTAGATCTTCAAACACCACTTTTAGGTGTTTGGGGTGCCTGTTGCTGTTGTGGTGGTTACTGTTGTTGATTATTATTATTTTCAGGCACCTTTACTTTTTCAGTGATTTCATCAAGAACTGCGTATTCCTTGTTTTATTTTTCCTGTTTCTTTTTCTACAACTGATTCTTATACAAGACCTTTTCATTGAATATTACATCTCTGCTCCCAATGATTTTGTGATTTTTGCAATCATATAATCGATAACCAAAATCATTAACACCATGTCCAATAAAGGTACATTTCTTTGACTTTGCCTCAAGCTTTGTTCTATTTTCTTTATCAATATGGACAAAGGCCTCACAACCAAAAGGCTTTAAAAAGGAGTAGTTTACCTTTTTACCTGTCCATGCTTCCTCTGGAATACCACCATCCAAGGAACTTGAAGGCCCTTTATTTATTAGATAAACAACAATATCTACAGCATCTGCCCAAAATTGTAAAGGCAATCTTGCATGCAATCTCATGCACCTTGCACGCTCCATGATTATTCTGTTCATCCTTTCTAACACAACATTTTCTTGTGGTGTTCTTGGAACTGTCTTCTCTCTGCTAATTCCATGCTCTAAACAGTACCTATTCAGCTCTTTGCTACAATATTCACCTCCATTGTCTGATCTAAGACACTTCAATTTCTTTCCTGTCTTAATCTCAACCAGAGCTTTCCATTTCTTGAAAGTATCAAATACATCAGATTTATTCTTAATACAATAAATCCAATTTTTTCTAGTTGCATCATCAATAAAAGTAACATAATAACGAGAACCACCAAGAGATGATACCTGAGAAAGTCCCCATACATCTGTATGCACAAGCTCTAATTTTTCGCTCTTCTTTTCTTTCCCAACTCTGAGAAATATGAATCTCTTCTGTTTTCCATAAATGCAATTCTCACAAAAGTCCAAATCAACATTCTTCAAACCCGGCAACCAATTCCTTGAGTGAAGAATCTTCATCCCCTTTTCACTCATGTGTGTTGAAAATGCAACAAGATGATGGAACTTAGTGAAAAGAAGTCGCCTTCACTAAGTGGGCTCGCAGGCTATTTTTGGCACAAAGTCTATTTTTAGACTGTCTATTTTTAGACATATGGATCATGGTATATGAGTTTCACGATGCTATTTATGGATGATTGGTCATGTTGGTAAAAATATATGGACCTCTATTTTTAGACATATGGGCGTAGTCTATTTTTAGACTGCCAGTAAAAAAATAGAACAGTCAAATATTATTAGCTCTTAAATAATATTTGGACTATAAACATTATCTTATCCTCTTGCAGCACTTCAGTTCGAGATACGGATGTGGCACGTGCAACTGCCAGAAGGAAATATGCTTTTCTTATGGGTTAGTTGAGCTGTTGCATGATGGACTTTAGTTAGAACTCAAGTGATTGAGTTTGGTGGAGTTGATTGAGGAGTTGGTGGAGTTGATTGAGGATTTGATGGAGTTGTGTTCAGTTTGACTTAGTTGAACTAGTTGTATTTAGTCTAACTGAAAAATACACTAGTGATGAGTGGTGTGAATTAATTATTAATTAATTC
>APFE030961856.1:51715-74426 GCA_000404065.3 Pinus taeda
AGGTCCCCATACATCTGTATGCACAAGCTCTAATTTTTCATTCTTCTTTTCTTTCCCAACTCTGAGAAATCTGACTCTCTTCTATTTTCCATAAATGAAATTCCCGACAACAAATTCCTTGAGTGAAGAATCTTCATTCCTTTTTAACTCATGTGTCCAAGCCTATGATGCCATAATGCTTCATCTTCTCCTTTAGAAGTTAAAGCATTAACAAAATTAGAAATACCATTGCATAAATACAATGTACCAACCTTTTCGCCTTTTGCTATTACCAAGGCTCCTTTGGTGACCTTCCAAGCTTTATCTGTGAAAGTTGTCACACAACCTTCACCGCCTAACTGCCCTGTTGAAATCAGATTTTTCTTTAGATCTGGAACATGCCTTACCTCCATTAGTAGCCATTGGTTTCCATTCTGCTGTTTTACAAGGACCTTACCCATTCCAACAATTTTACAGGGTTTATCATCACCCAAATGAACTTGTCCAAAATCTCCTTGAACATAGTCATGAAAGTATTCCTTATCAGGCATGACGTGGAATGAGGCCCCTGAATCTACCACCCAAGAATCAATAATATTTTCGAAAGAAAGAATCAAAGTATCTTGTAACACCTCACCTGTCACATTTTCTTCATGATTGTTTTCTTTCTGTGAATCTCCTTCTTTTCCCTTCCGAGATCTACAGTCTTTCTTTAGGTGTTCTTTCTTTCCACATTTCCAGCACACTATCCCCGATTTGGACTTGGATTTGCCTTTCCTTGATTTACTGTGATATCCTAAGCTCTTTCCTCTTTCCATTTTTCTTCCCCTAGACTCTGCACTCAAAGCATTTCCCGATGTCTCACTAGAGCTTTTCCGTCACATTTCCTCGCTAAGGATAGCACCGACAACATCATCAAACTTTAAAGTTCTAGATCCAGAAATAGAGTTACTAATGGCCATTACCAAACCATTCCAACTTTCTGGTAATGAGCACAAGAATAACATAGCTCTAACTTCATCATCAAAATTTACCCCTACAGAACATAACTGACTTGGAACAGTATTAAAATCATTTAAATGATCTACAACAGATCCACCTTCCGACATCTTCATATTAAATAACAGTTTCATAATAAATACCTTGTTTGAGGCTGAGGGTTTTTCATATAGTTTCTCCAACGCCTTAATCAAACCCTCTGGCGTTGTTTCCTTCGAAATGTTGAAGGCGACTGACGCTGCAAGGCACAGTCGTATTGTTCCGAGTGCCTTTCTATCGAGAAGGTTCCATTCTTCATCTTTCATACCCGTCGGCATCTTTTTTTTTCCACCCAATGGTAGGTATAGATCTTTCTGATATAGATAATCTTCCATCTGCATATTCCACAATGAGAAATTTTGGCCGTTAAATTTCTCGACCCTAAACTTACCATCTTTCGCCATTGCTCCCACTCGAACAAGGAACCCTTCTTTCCTGCGAGTTTATCAATCAAATAGACCTTCGGCTCTGATACCAGTTGTTAGAATATTATATATATTATGAAGCAATGGAACACATAAAATATTGCATAAATATAAACATAGAAAACGCAAAAAACAAGAGAGACACAGATATACGTGGTTCACCCAGTTTGGGCTACGTCCACCTCGAACAGCCAGTCCTTCCTTTCTATTATCCAGCAAAATGAAGAGACACAACCTACAGCAAATCTGATGTAATATCCTCTGTCTTCTCTCACAGTCTCACCTCTCTGTTTCTCACTCACACACAGAATACATATCTATTATAGCCTCAAATACAATGCCCTCATACAAAGAGAGGGGTTTCCTTCTAGGGCAAAAAACCCTAAACTAAACATAATTTCTACCGTCAGATCATCCGCCTAATGGATGGCTCAGACAAGTCCCCCCCGCACCCCCCCGCGTGGAGGGGTGTACAAAACTTCCTGGGGTATAGATCCAGCTGAAACAAAGACCTCTGAAAAATCATGCTCCACACACAACACCTCTATGATTGAGCTACTGTATAAGTCCCCAAGTTATCTTAAGTGTTACCTAATCTACCATGCATTTATAGTTACCTTCGCGTAATCCTTTACTCTTACTTACATTCAATCAATAGATATAATCAAATACATTTTCGCATCAAATAAGCATTATAATGTAAACCCAGATCGTAACATAATATAATCAGATGCATGAAAGAGAGACAAAATACACAATTATTGCAGAGTAATTATCTTTATTGATATCTCAAGCTCAGTACATACTCTATCCGCTTTACACACACATCTACAGGGGTCCACACACTTAGTTATGGACTTCCACCCTAGGCCTCTATGCACTCAGTTGTAGAGCCTCTATCTATGCTAAGATTCGAGAACAATTAGAACTTCTTCCCGAAAATCCTTCCTCTTGTTTCCACTCTCTTAGACTCTTCTAAGACTCCCTTTCTATACAGTCCCATGGTCTGTGGACCATGGGTAGATCTTTACAGCCAACATGATACAAAACAAGGGTGGACAACCCTTTGACCTCTTTGCACTCCATGACCACAAAATGTGGAGACTTTACATCTTTATTTTCAAAATTTGGGCCTTCTACCCCAAACATGGGCTTTTAGCCCCAAAACTACCTCTTGCGAGAACCCATTCCCAACTGGCCCCCAGCACAAACATGGTGACTCACCCTCGAGTCACTCTGCACATGTGGAGATCTTGGTACAAAGATCCCCTAGCTCAACCTGTACAATAGCTACCTTGGTGGTGCATTGCATGACCGCCTACTTTATTTCTTTGACCAACTGCTCCATTGTTGGCCCTGCACTATCAACCTGAAGCTTTTGTTGAGTCTCCTATAGACGATCTAGCTTTCCTTCAATGGAGGTCGTGATTAATTAGGCCTTGTCCAACTAAGTCTTCAAGCGTGCCTTCATCACTGCCTCTTTGTGTTGAGTTTCATCTACCTACTCCTTCAATGCCTTGGCCTCTTGTAGCTTTGCAAGTCTCTATGTGAGGTAAACAATATGTGTTGTCCCTTTTACCTCATTATAGTGCTATTGTATCTCTTGCGCCTTTGTTTCTAGCCTCTGCATAGTAGGGTCTTCTTGTAGCCTGGTTAGGACTTCAAACAACTGTTCAAAAAGCATTGTGCAGTCCACCACTACATTTCTTGTTATTGATATTGCCTCTGTGATAGCAATCACGCGCTGCTCCTTCACTTATGGTGGAGTAGAAGGTTGGGCCCTCAACTACGATTCTACAATTTGGAGGTTCAACTCCAACTTAACCTTTGACAATTTTGTGCAGGCATTGCCCACCCTCGTAGCGTGTTTGTGAACACGCACATCTATTGGCTCATCCGCAGGAATGGAAAACTATGAGACCATTTGGCATGCTTCCTCCATGGCCTTAATCATGTGCTAATTCATGTCAGTGAGTTCCATCATGGATGTGAGGGTGGAGTCTCGCTGCACACCCATCTGAGAATTGTTGATCTTCTGCTCGGTGATCACTTACAAAGCACGTTGTTTGCAGGCCCTCATCTCTCCAATCACCCCATACTACAGCAAGTGGAGTGCCTCGATAGGAATCACTGCCAAGTTTAGCCCTACTCACTTGAGTGTGCTAACTGTGGGCCTGTCAGCTTCGGTTTCTGTCATTAGTGCCCCATCTGGTAGCACTATGGCTCGGGAGTCCTTTGCACACAACATCTTAATAGCTTTTGACGTACTGATGGCCAAACTGGTGGATGTTGCGTCAGTCTATGTTGTCTGAATCTGTAGCTCTCGCAGATTCTACTGAATGGCCCCCAATGCCTACTACTACTGCTACTTAAACTATTCTAGTAGTTCTGTAGTGGCATCCTGCATTGTATCCCCAATGTTGTTTAGATCCCCTATGTTAAGATGATCGGGTCCATGGACGTCTTGCTAGCCTTGGACTTCTTCCGCAGTCCTTCCTTTTGTTGTCCCCTCAGACTCTTGATACAAAACAGAGGTGTTTATGGGTCGGCTCCTCCTTGTTATGTCAGATTGTCCTCTTCTTCATTTTCTTCTAGGGAGGACGACTTCTCTCTGTCGGAGCCATGCTCTTCTCCTCTTGGTTGTCCACCTGTCTCCTATGTGGTAGTGTGTTCTACCCTAGCCTTATCCTTAGCCTCCTTCCTCCTTTTCTAAGCCAAATTCTCCATCTTGAGATTGGCTTCATCCTTCTTCCACTGTGTGGTTGTCTTACTAGATCTTGCCATTAAATCTGAGGTAATGTGCCATTCTGTCGTCCAACTCTCAATAACCTCTTGAATCACATCATCCATAGGTAATTAGGGCAAGTCATGCCATTATTTCTCGAGGTCCTTTTGCACCCTTATGGATACATGGTGGAAATTAGACTTAAACCCCATGTATGGCTGCAATTTATCAAAGACAATAGGTGACAACCATGACTTGTGGTTGATGGCCATGTGCACATTCATCTCCATCAAGATCGAAAACACCATGTTGTCCTTGATCCCCTGAGGATCCTTATTCGCCCATAACGAAGCATACTTCGTAGCCTCAAGTAGGTCTAATGAGACTGAGGTAAATTGGTTATCTTTGGGTATCCCCCAAGCTAACAGTATAGTGGACATCAAGATCCATGCATAGTGGAAGGTCTTGCTAAGATATTGTGCATCGCATAAGTTTGTCAGGAACTCACCGCAGAGGTAGTGTGCCTAATTAAACTGAACCCCTTCTGCGAATTGGGCCACTAGAGCTATGACAGGCACTGGTACTTCATCGAAGTGACACTTCTGCATGACCTTCCCTACTGATATTTGTCTGGCCAATTTTTTTGCGGGGTTAAAAGTACTTGTAACTGCATAACCGCATGGCTTCATTACTAGTCCAAACTTTTTCATCATGGCATCCACAAGATCCAGTTCACTTGCCTTTCCACCAAACATCATATTCAGATTCTCTCCTAAATATGGAAACCTCATGATAATATGGATTAGTCTATCAGTGATGGGTATTGGCTCCTCCAGCCACAGAGACCCATCATGTACCAAGCACAATAGCTGCTTGATTACCAACAAGGTAATGGGTGTGCAATTGTAGTGCAACACCCATAGTAGGTTGAGTAGGCCTGCCTTATCCACTCCTTTGAGCCACTTCTTTGGTTCCAACATGGTCACCTTGGTGGTCTTATGGAGGACTCGGTGCATCAGATGGTCTCTCGCCAATTGAGGGAATTGATCGATATCAGCTAAGTCGTAGTCCTCTAATTTCAACATTGGAATCTGCGCTGAGAACAATCCTTCAAAAGAAATCTTGTCTGGCAGCAGAGGTGTGTACAAGGTGACTTTTCTCTCTTCAATGTCCTTAGGCACCTTGGTCTTGCCCCTACATAGAGGGACATACTCAGGCAATTTAGTAATGGGGTCAGACCCCTCAACTTCAATGTCCTCCATGTTGATCCCTAGATCCCATCGTCCATTGGGATATCCCAAATTTCTTCCCCCTATGGTTCCAAGTTATTGGTTTTGGCATTCTCCTCCGTGATGGGCTTCTCCTAGTGATGCACAAGCCAGTGGTGTCGGGACCTACCTTCCTTTCTTGCCTTTCGCACTTTACTAGGTCTCGGTAGGCTCTGCTCTAGGTGACCATGGTGACTTGGGTATCTATGAAACCTCCAAAATAGTTTCCTCTACTTCCACAACAACCTCTAGCATAGCCCCTTAAGTTGTCACTACTTCCCCAATATCTACGGTTTCTTCCGATGTCGACATGACACTATCCAACAGTTCTTGGGTCTCCTTTGGTAATTTCTCAAACGTCGAAATCACTATCAAAGCTTCAAAGAATTCACAGTTCTTACTGGTCTGAGAGCTCAATAACTCAATGCTCAAAATGCCAAGTGTTCTTGGTTAGGTGGCCACATGTAATTTATAGACGATTTTGAATTCAAATCAAATTGTTCCCCCTAAAATCAATTCATTAATGCTAGATTGGCGGCAGATTTTCAAGGATCTCACCCATAAATTTTGTCTTAAATGTCGCCCCCCCACTCCATTTGGCCATTTTTCCATTGTCAAATCATGAACATTATCTTTAATGGTCACTTTCAAGCTAACTTGCATGGTTTCATCCCAGATAGCAAAGCCTTCTACATGCTCGTGTGGTCTCTGTGACATCCCCTTATTCCGCACAATTCCTTCATGGCGCAGTTCCCTGACCTGGGCAGTGTAGTTTACAGTCCTGCACCTCCTTTTAGCTTCCTGGAGTGCTAAGACTATGCTTCCTTCATCTAGTCATCTAGCCAGATCATCAGTGTATGGCTTTAATCAACTACCATTCACTTTTCTTCGAATGGGCTACCCATTTAACTTAACCAACTGAACTGCTCTACCATCGGTAATCTCTTTGATGACATAGGGCCCCAACCAATGCATCCTAAATTTTCCTAGAAATTTATCAAACTTGCTATAATATATAAAAACAAGATCATTTACCTAGAAGTTGTGCAGTTTAATGTGTCGATCATGCCATGGCTATTCGCGTTCCTTTTGAACTTGTTGATGAAATCCAGCTAGAAATCGGTCCTCTTCAAGCTTTTCTAGCTGGGCGAGCCTCTCCTCTAAGGCTCCATGGTCCACCATTTAGGTGATTAATACTATGAGTAGACTAGGTACAATGTATTCCATTGGCATCATAACTTCTATGCCATACGTAAGTGTGAAAGGCATTTTCCTAGTCAGCTTCTTGCAGGCCATTCTGTAGGTCCATAGCACCATGGTTACGTGCATATCCTAGTCATTTATCTGAGTATTGAAGACCTTCATTAGTGTTCTCTCTAGTATCTTATTGAATGCTTCCAATGTCCCATTAGCCTAGAGATGATAAGGCATACTTTTCTAATGATACATCTGAAATTCTTCTGCCAACGCGTTGATTGTTTCGTTAAGAAAGTGCATACCACAATCACTCATCAAGATTTTTAGACAGCCAAATCTTGTCAAGACATATTAAAAAAGAAACTTCATTGTTGTCATGCTAGTACTGTACTTCATAGATTGTGCCTCTTCCCATCTGGTTAAGTACTCTGTCATGCTGATGATGTACCGCGCACCTGTTTTCTTCCCCGGAGGCTAAATTGGTCCCATAAATTCAATCGCTCATTTCTCAAATCATTGTAATGTCACCTATGGTGTTGATGGCAGTTCATCCCTTCATGATGGCCAACCAGCCCTCTGACATGCGTCATAGGCCCTACAATGAGCTTTCGCATCCTTATGTAGAGTTGGCCACCACAATCTAGCACGTAGAACCTTCTGCGCCGTCACTTTTACTGCATAATGCCCTCTTGGAGCTCCTCCACGAGCCTCTGTGAGGATGCTACTCTACTCAAAGTCAGGTACATAGCGTCACAATATTTCATCAGATACCATTTTGTACAGATGTCCTACAATGATTGAAAATTTTTTTGCATGAACAACTAACTCCTTCTACTAGCTTGTATACCCTTATCGAGTAGTCCCTGATGTCAGGAATTGTCTGATATCCTCAAAGTTATTTTCGGTGACATGTACTACAAAGAATTACATGTCAGGAAATCCTTCCTCCAAATTAGTGGGCTCCTCTCCCATTTCGATGCGCAACAGATGATCTAGTCCCATGTTCAGTCATTCAGGGTTCACAATAACTTCAAAATCATACTCTTGAAATAATAACAACCACCTACAGATCTTCCCCTACAACACAAGCTTATTAACTGGGTGTTTTAATGTAGAATGATTTGTGTACATCTTAAAATGTCCACCCAGAAAGTAGTGCCTAAACTTTTGTAGCACGTATACCATGGCTAGTTCTTCGCACTCTATAGTGGAATAGTTCTTCTCAACCTTGGACAGTTTCCTGCTCACGAATGCTATAGGATGGTCCAATTCCCCCTCTTCCACCTGTATCATCATGGCCCCTAGAGCGATGCATGAGGCATCTACATGCACATGAAATTCCTTCTTCCAGTCTGGAAATACTAGGATCAGCGCAGTGACAATTTTATTTTTCAGCACATTCAATATCTTGTTGAATTCATCACTCCAACAGAACGTAGCATCATTTTTAGTAATTTCTCCATGGCTGCGGTGGTCTAGGCATAGCTCTTGATGAACTTCCTATAGTATCCAGTATGCCCCAGGGTTGCGCGTAACTATTTCACATTCCTTGGCACCTCCAAGTTGATTATCACTGTGATTTTCATGGGTTATACCATCAAGCCATGTCCGCACAACACATGCCCTAGCAAGATCCCAAAGGGGACACAAAACAAATACTTCTTCACATTGAGCGCAATCTAGTACCTTCGATAGGTATCTAACATTAAGCACAGACTTTCCACATGACATTTGACCAATCCAAGCACTACCCAATCATCAAAGTACACTTCGAGGAACTTATGAATGAAGTCTTTGAAGGCTGCAATGGCTACTGTGAAAAGGTGGTTCGTGCTTCTTCAGCCCAAAAGGTGTTACAATATATTGAAAACATCCCCATTCCATTACAAAGGTTTTCTTGCTTCTATCTTCAGATGCGATTTTGATTTGATGATACCAAAAGAACCCATTAGTGAAAGAGTATGCTTCTTAGCCACCTACATTATCTAGGACTTCATCAGTGAACACGGTCAGGAAGGGGTCATGCACACAAGCATCATTCAACTTCCAGAGATCCATGCATATCCATATTTCTTCTTTTTGTTTCTTTTCCAAAACCAATATTGGTCTTACCCAATTGAACTTTTCTACTCATTAAATAATTCCTACTGTGAGCATCTTGTAGGTTTTAACCCTTTACATAAATTAGCTGCATAAAAATTCTAAAACACAAAAAATAAACAATGCGAGAGCATAACACATAAAACACATATACATAGAGATTTTCCCCTCGATCCCAAAACCATGACTACCAACTTGATTTTTCATTATGTTCCTTTCAATGTTACAATACATATTTATACATGTCAAAGCATCCAATACCATGGACCGAAAACCATCGCGTCCAAATCTATGGAATGAAAACCATCGCATCCAAAACCATGTACGAAAATCATGCACAAAACCATAGGTGGGTCCATCCAACCTAACATATGGTCTAAAACCAAAATTTTCTGGGGCACTGCCCCAGACCCCATAGAGTGGGGTTACCTACACTCATCAAACCTCCTATGACCCACCCTCTCCATAATTGGTGCTACGAAGGGGGGGCTCCACCCCCACTCTAAACCCCCAGTTAACTACGTGGGCTAGTCATGGAAAGAATATAACACAACCCAACATTCTCCCAGTTTTTGTTTTCTTTCCATAGGGGGTTTCAAGAGAGCTTAGTCATTTATCTGGCCCTATAATGCCCATTGTTTCTCTACACCAAGAGAAATTCTCAGATCTCACAGATTTTGTCAATGCATCTGTAATATTCTTCAAAGTGTCCACCTTTATCGGCAACACCTTTTTGTTTTCTATCATATCCCTCACAAAGTGATACTTAACATCAATGTAGAGTCTAATTCTTCCTCCTTTAGCTCAAAATCTATCTTCTCGGGCTCCTTTGGTTGGACTTCATGTTTAATAACATATTTCACCTCTTTGAACACCACATCTTGGTTGTCCACAACCTTCCTTGTTACTAGGTTCCAAAGCTTATAACATTTTAAACCATCCTTATACCCAATAAAGATGCACTTTTCAGATTTACTATCCAACTTTTTTCTTTTCTCCTTTGGAACATGTACATATGCATCACATCCAAATACCCTCATATGTGAAAGAGAGGGTTTCTTACGAGTCCATACCTCTTGTGGATTCTTATCCTCCAATGTTGATGAAGGTGACTTGTTGACCGGGTAACATGTAGTCTCCATCGCATCTACCCAGAATTCATGTCCTAACCTGGCACCACTGAGCATGCTTCTTTCCCTTTCCATCAATGTCTTGTTCATTCTTTCAGAACTCCATTTTTCTGAGGTGTATATGGGGTAGTTTTTTGTCATGCTATACCAAAATTCTTACAAAATTCTTCAAATTCCTTGCTACAAAACTCTCCACTATTATATTTCCTCGACACCTTTATCTTCTTCTATGTCTAGTTTTTCACCATAACCTTAAACTCTTTAAACCTGTCAAAGACTTCAGATTTCTTCTTAAGGAAGTATATCCATGTATTTCTTGAGAAGTCATATATAAATGATACATAGTACACAGAATTACCCAGTAATGGAACCTTCACAGGTCCAAACACATCACTGTGCACAAACTCTAATATATGTTCCACCCTCTTACCACTAGAGGGGAAACTCGCCCAATTCTTCTTCCCATATACACAATTTTCACAGAAATAAAAAGTCCAGAGAGCTATTACTCATATGTTCTACCATACCTTTACCATAAAGTATTCGAAGGCCCTTCTCTCCAATGTGTCCAAGCCTTTCATGCCACAACATGGTCTTCTCTCCAGTGACCATTAGATTTTCTGCTCCACTTTCAAGAACCATAGAACTTTTGCACCCATCAACAATCGTGCTACCTTGCAGCTTGTACAGAGTTCCAATCCGAACTCCCTGCATCAATACTAGTGCTCCCTGAACCATATTTCATGTTTCGTTCTCGAACACTATTTTTACACCTCTATCATCCAATTTTCTTACAAAAATCAGATTTCTGGCCAATGTAGGAATATGCAGAACACCTGGAAGTGTTATGACCCTTCCACCTTGCAACTTCAACTTTACTCTTCTTCGACCAATGATTCTAGCCTTCGTATCATCCCCTAAGAATACATCACCACCATCGTATTTCTCATCCTCGCAGAGCCACTCTCTATGGGGAGTGAAGTGAAAGGATGCACCTGAGTCAACCAACCATGCCTCATGATCTATATGTGTACTTGAAGAAGCCAAGTATACATCCCCACCTTCATCTTAGGTGGTTTCTTCCTATGTAGAAGGAGCATCATCAAATCCCTTTCCTTTATTAGGAGCTTTAGATTTATAGTCCCTTTTGTAGTGACCTTCCTCTTCACATTTCCAACACACCACCTTTACAGGTTTTACTGCAGATTTAGATCTCCCTCTAGATTTAGATCTCCCACTCGATGAATTATTTTTGCTTCTGTTCTGGGACCATCCTTATACTTGCAAGGCATCACCATTCTAGCTCTCCATATTTTTCTGTCTCATTTCATCCATCAATAAGGATGAGACTATTTCATCAAACTGAAAGGCAGTTGCATTGCTACCTATTGCAATAGCCAGACTATTCCACGAATCTGGTAGAGAACACACCAAACTGATGCACTTATCTTCATCTGAAATTTTAATATCAGCAGATGCTAACTGACTTACCACAATATTAAATTCATTCAAATGGCCTATCACCGAGTCTCCATCTTTCATCCTTAGGTTATACAGCTTTTTTCATAGGAACAATTTATTCACGAGAAACTTAGATTGGTACAAAATCCCTAACTTGTCCCACAAAGCCTTTGTCGTAGCTTCCCCTGATACATTCAGCAATACTTAATCTAAGACACACAATTGAATTGTGCTCTTTTCCTTCTGATCCAACTTTTTCCATTCTTCAGTGGACACTCCCATTGGTTTAGTACTCAGATCTACTGCGATCCACTGATCTTTATCCACCAACAGATCCTCCATCTTGAGTTTCCGCAACTCAAAACTCTGACCATTAAATTTCTTGATCTCTATCTTTCCACTGGTCGCCATCTTCTTTCACCACCAGAATCAATCTTGCATATCTCCCATTGAACAGGGTCTATCACAGGCCAAAGCGAAACCCCTCAGCAACAAAGGCATCTCCTTGAAGCCAAAACAACTCTAGTACTAAATGTTGGTTTTAACCCCATACAGAAATTAACTACATACGAATTCTAAAACACAAGAGATAAAAAATGTGATAGCATAACACATATACACAGAGATGTTCATCTGGATCCCAAAATCGGGACGACCAACTTGATTTTTCATTATGTTCCTTTCAATGCTACAATACATACTTATACATGCCGAAGCATCTAATACCATGGATCAAAAACCATCGCGTCCAAAACCATGGACCAAAAACCATCGCATCCAAAACCATGGACCGAAAACCATTGCGTCCAACACCATGTACGGAAATCATGCATAAAACCATAGGTCGGTCCACCCAACCTAACTTAGGGTCCAAAACCCTGGACCCCATGGAGTGGGGTTACCTGCACCCTTCAAACCCCTTGTGACTGTTGGAAATAATACTGAGAGGGGGGGTGAATCAGTATTATCAAATCCTTTTCAATATACCTTCCAGATTTATACTTTAATTTATTCTTCAAATATTGATCATTAGATTGTATGTCAGTACCATATAATAATGAGCAAGAACAAGAAAGACAGATAATCACACTAAGGAACACCAGATATAAGGTGGAAACCCAATGTGGGTGAAAACCACCTGCTGCAATATGTCTCTATCTTCATTCAATTAGAAACTTCTTTTACAATGATTTTGTACTGGTGCAGTCCTTTACCAGTACGCAGGCTGCAACCCACAGAGAGCTACAACCCTCTCTCGTTTTCCAGTCTCTCTTGGAAGGGAGCTATAACCCTATTTGCTCTTTTTACTTCTTTAAGGACCACGTTTCATTAATTTTTAAACTGGATCCACGGACATCAAATAATCAACAAGTACATATGAATCAACCAAACTCCTTATACAATCAACCAATGAATCACCCAATTTCTCAGAATGTTGTAAACAGAAAGGCAATACCAGTAAACTAAACCCAGAACTCTACAACAAAAAGGCCGCGAACAAATGCGTCAGGGAAAAGTCCACAACTTGACCAATATAAACCTACATATATCCGCAGCTCTTCTATGTCTAAATTGCACAGATTCGCACCTGATATTTCTTGTGCTCTGCGTACTTTTGCTCAGATCCTCACCTGCACTGTCTGTCTGTCAGTGTACCTCCACATTGTATCTTCTTCTGTGTTACGTACCTCGCACGGCGCCTTCTCCTTCTCTGCATACCCCACGCACTGCACCTTCTTCTGCGCTACGTACCCCACACTGCGCCTTCTTCTGTGCTGCGTATCCCCGCACTACACTTTCTTCTGCGTTGCGTACCCCCGCACTTACACTATGGATCACCTGCGAACTTCTGATTAGGGCCAAATTTAACAGTCCTCCAATGTGCCACAGTCTATCAGATCCATAGATTTGTTCATGCGCCTGAGAGATCACGACCTATCAATAGATTTGCCTTAATTTTTCTCCTTAATTTAGATCTAGCTTTTAAAAACCAATCACCCAAAATTTCAGATCTTAAGATATTCAAATTTCACAAGTGTGAAGCCAAGAGATCTCCTTTCCTTTTTATAGGCAAGCCTTTCACAATACCACGGTCCAAAACCATAATAACACAATACCATGAACCCAATACCTTGGATCAATATTTGTAGATGCAAAACCACAGACCAAAACCATAGGATAAAATATGACGGGCTAAATACCATGAACCATTCATAAAGATTCCCACGTGCATGCGCTTTTCTGCATTGGAGTGAGTGAAACTGGGGTCTGCACCTTATGAATAGAGCACCCGCTTGTATATTTGCATTTCTTGGTCAGCGTACCTACAGGTCCGCAGATTCTCTTAGGGTCACCTGCAGGTATCTCATTTTCCATGATTTTGAGTGCCTGAACTAAGATCTACCACATGAGTGAGTTTCCACCAAGTACAACACCTGTACCATAGAGCCAAACTAGAATCATAATGCCAACAATCTCACCCTTTGGACTTGATGGCAACCTCAAGATCCTCAATGTCATTCTCCCCCTTTGACATCAAGGGCAAAGGGTTATGCTCCCCCTGAGAACATCCTTAGGCCTTTTCTTTGCTGATCATGCTCCCCCTGATAAACCAGATTTGATACCACCATAAATGACCGATAGAGACATATTGCAGTAGCATGAAGATCTTCTACCATAATTCCAGCAATGTATTATATGCTCCCCCTGAACTTGTGCCATTCGATATTCGACCAATCCGCAACCCATCAAATGTACGCATATACCCTATATGAAACTTGCGTAAAACCAACACTCTCTGAAACAGATGAGATTCAACAACAAGATGATGCATCAACAACTCCTAGCTTTTGCCTTAGGTATTCAAAGGTCTCCCCGGGCAATGGTTTGGTGAGTATATCAGCAACTTGTTCCTTAGAAGGAACATACTCCAACTTGACCTTTTGTTCAAGCACTTGTTCCTTGAGAAAGTGATACTTGATCGGTATCTGCTTGGTCTTTGAATACATGATTGAATTCTTTGATATGCTGATTGCACTTGTATTATCACATAAGATGGAGATAGGTGGTGTACAAGTGATTTGAAAATCCTGCAAGGTCTACATCATCCAAAGGAGTTGAGTGCAGCAAGATGCAGTAGCCACATATTCCGCTTCCATTGTAGATAAAGAAATCGAACTATGTTTCTTGCTGAACGAAGATACTAATCTAGAACCCATAAAGAATGCACCACCACTTGTTCTCTTCCTTTCATCCACACTTCCGGCCCAATCTGCATCTGTATAAGCATGAAGTGTGAGATTTGTATCTCGAGGATACCATAAGCCATAGTTTTGATTTCCTTGAAGGTACTTGAAAATTCTCTTCACTGCTTGAAGATGAGTTTCCTTTGGATTTGCCTGAAATCTTCCAATTATTCCCACTGCATGCATGATGTCTGGTCGGGTACCTGTCAAATAAAGTAGACATCCAATCATAGACCTGTAGGTTGGTTGATGCATTGCTGCTGATTCATCATTTGTACTGAGACTGCATCATATGACCATGGGGGTACATACTAGTTTTGCATCTTCCATGCCATATTTCTCCAAAATATGCTTGAGATACTTGGTTTGAGACAAGAAGATACCGCCTTCATTTTGTTGGATTTGCAATCCAAGAAAATATGTCAGTTCTCCAAGCAAGGACATTTCGAATTATTTCTGCATCACCACGACAAAGCTTTGACTCATAGCTTCTTCATTGCTCCCAAAGATAATATCATCTACATACACAACAAGTATTAGCAATTTGTCATTTTCAATTTTTATATAAAGATTGCTTATCTGCTGAACCTTTTGAAAAACCTTGTTGATGAAGGTATTTGTCCAACCGGTAGTACCAAGCCCTTGGAGCCTGTTTAACACCATAGAGAGCCTTTTTCAGTCTTCATACAAGATTTGGATCATTCCCAAGAATGAAAGCATCTGGCTGCTCAATGTATACTTCTTCTTCTAAGTCTCCATTTAGAAAGGCCGATTTCATGTCCATTTGAAATACTTTGAATTTTTGAAAGCTTGAGAGAGGAAGGAACATTCAGATGGCCTCAAGTCTAGCAATGGGAGAAAATCTTTCTTCAAAGTCTATTCCTTCTTGTTGAGCATACCCTTTAAAAACAAGTCTGGCCTTGTTTCTAGTTACTTCCCCATTTTCATTTAACTTATTTTTGAAGATCCATTTTGTCCCTATGACATTCTTATCTTCTGGTCTAGGGACCAACTCCCAAGTGTTTTTCTTTTCGATCTGCTCAAGTTCTTCATCCGTTGCCTTGACCCAGCATTCATCTTTGCATGCCTCTTTTACATTTTATGGTTCAGTGGAGGAGAGCAATGCCAAATAGCTTGAGGCTTCTGCAATTGTTCTTCTTGTTTGTACACATGCCTCTTTCTGCACCAAAATTTGTGTTTCTGGATTATTATTTTGAACATACCTGGAAGGAGTCTTCTCTTCTATCCTTATTTGTTCCTTTGGCTCCTCATGGGTTTCTTCTTCATGGGTCTCTTCTTCATCATCAGTCTTGATTTTGAGGGTAGTCTTCATCCTCTTTGATATTTTCATAATTTACTTGCCTAGGAATGTATCCTTTTTCATCAACCACTACATCAATGTTGTCAACAATTCTTCAAAGTCTTTTATTATAACACTTATATGCTTTGCTGTGGGGAAAATAACCAAGAAGAATGCCTTCATCTCCTCTAGGTTTAAGTTTGCCAAGTTGTTCATCAGTATTCTTAATATAACATTTGCTTCCAAAAATTTTGAAATGCTTTACCGAAGGAGTCTCACCATACCAGAGCTGAGGAGGAGTTTGAGTGCTATTTACTCGGACATTTGTTTTGTTGAGAATAACAACTGCAGCAAATGCAGCTTCACCCCAGAAGGTTGTGGGAGTTCCAGACTCATCAAGCATAGCACGAGCCATTTGTTGGACTGTTCTGTTCATCCTTTCCACCACTCCATTTTGTTGACGAGTCCTAGCTGTAGAGAATTCCCCTCTTATTCCATGTTCTTCACAAAAATCAAAAAATTCATTTGAGGTAAACTCCCCACCTCTGTTGGACCTGAGGCACTTAATTTTGTAATCTGATTCATTTTCAACCAAGGCTTTGAAGGAATTGAATTTTTCGAATGCTTCATCCTTGTGCTTCATAAGTCCTAACCAAACCATCCTGGAGAAGTTGTCAATGAATAATATAAAGTATTCTTCCCCTCGAGGCGACCTTGTCCTAAATGGACCACATACATCTGTATGGACTAGCTCGAGAGGCCTGCTGGTTGATCCTTCCTTCTCAGGGAAGTTACTTCTGGTTTGCTTACCAAACTGACATGATTTGCATATGGTGTTGTCTGGAATTTTGATGTCTGGAAGACCACGAACTGCCTGATATTTGCATGCTTTCCTTATTTGTTAAAAGCTTAGATTCCCCAACCTTCGGTGCCATAACCAATGTTCTTCATCCTTGCTCAAATAGCATTGTTATTGTCCTTCTTCAAATATGTATAAATTATTTGGAGTTCTTCTGCCTTTGATCATTGTTCTTCCTATATAAAAATCACGAACATTACACCCATCTGATCGAAATATTACCTCAGTTCCATTATCGCACATCTAACTGACACTCAATAGATTATTCTTCAAGCCATCAACATACAAAACATTTCCAGCTTTGACCTTTTCTTTCAACTGAGAAGTGCCTTTTCCTTTTATGGCGGCAGGGTTATCATTTCCAAAAGAAACTTTCTTTCCTTTTTCTAAAGCAGTATATGATTCAAGTTTTTCTTTATCACCTGTCATATGCTTCGAACATCCACTATCGATGTACCATAGATTTTCCTGTCCTTCTGCATAAAAAGCTATCCCACATGTTTCTGGTTGTGGTTCCTTTATTCTCCATGTTCTAGTGCTTGTGGTTTGTTCCTTTGCCTGCCGAAACCTGCTCCTGCATTCAGAATCTTCATGACCAAAGTTATTACAAATAGAACATTCAATTTCATTTTCAAGCACCGAAAAGTTGTTATAGGTCCTTTTCATAATCCCAGTCATACTTCTTTGTTTTTTAACTTCTCTAGTCATGATCGTCTTATAGGAAACACATTGAGCTGCTTTGTGACCAATGTTATGGTAAGAGAAACATTGGCCGTCGAAGAAACTTCTGCGACTATCAAATCTACCAGCCAAATGATTGTAGTTTCGATTGTCATCCATTCTTGAAGAAAATTGGGAAGATTTTACCTGAAGTTGGTTGTAGTTTTTGTTTGTCCTTAAGGTAGCTTGCCCCCGATTTTCTTGATAGTCTTTGTTCGTTCTTGATGAAGACTGCCCCTGATTTACCTGATGATTTCTATTAGACTTTTGCTCACTCCTTGCTGCATCAATATAACTTCTAGAGGTGGAAGCTTGAGATTTTTCACCATTATACCCCAGAACTGTCTTGATTAGAGGGGAACACTGCACATTGATAATCTCATCCAGAGTTTCAGATCCTTTAACAAATTTAAGATTAAGGGCCTTTGTTTTCTCAATTTCTTTTCTAAGGCCAACAATTTCACATTCTAACTTCTCAAGAAATTTTTCTTTTTCATCAAGTTGAAATTTGCAGAGTATCAATGATCATATTGTTTTCTTCTAAACATGCTTTGAGTCTAGTAATCTCTTCATAAAATCCATCCACATCTATAGCATCCATGTAATCATCATCTTCAAAGGCCATTAAAAGTTTATAGTGATTACCTCGTTCATCTTTATCGCTATTTGATAGTCCATCACTATCTTCATGAGTGTAATAGCTTTTCTTATTTGCATTCTGTTTCTTGTTCCATCTAACAGGTTCCTTCCCCTTGTCAATCTTATCCTTATGAGGACATTTGGCAGCATAGTGACCTACTCTTCCACAAGCAAAACATTTGAAAGGTAACTTACCTCTGAATCTTCCAGTACCCTGTTGAAGATTTCTAACAAAATTTGATTCTTCTTCTTCTTCTGACACGTGTCCTAACTTATAGTACTCTCCTTTGCCTGAAGCCTTGAAGGCAGCTACTCTCCTGTCTGATGGACCTCCTTTCCTCATTTCATAAGCAGTTAGAATTCCATGTAGCTATGACATTTTAAGGTTTTGTAGATTCTCCTTTTCTTCTATAGCAGAAACTTTAGATTCAAATCTAGATGACAAAGATCTTAGAACTTTTTCAACCACAATAGACTCTTTTATTTCTTCACCCAAATTTTTCATACAATTAACAATCTCATCTACACGAAGAAAATAATTAGCCACACTTTCATCATTATACATCTTGATATTTTCATACTCAATCCTGAGGGTTTGAAGTTTTGCTCGTTTTACCTGATCATCTCCTTCATAGCTCAAAACAATCTTGTCCCATATTTCATTTGTGGATTTATGCATAACCTTCACGAATTCTGATTGAGATAGACATCCTACAAGAGTATTAACCGCCTTTGCATTTGTTTCATATTTCTTCTTCTCAGCCAGATCTGTAGGAGTTGCTGATGGAAAAGTATACCCTGTATCTATGATATCCTAGACTTCAGTACCAAGAGATTGAAGATAGGTAGTAACTCTTACCTTCCAGTATACGAAGTTTGTCCCATCAAAAATCGTTGGCCTGATTGATGCTTCCCTCTCGTAGTTATTCATGATGAAAGATCTTCCTTCAAGCGATCAAGCTTCTTCTGAAGGCCCTGCTCTGATACCAATTATTGGAAATAATACTGAGAGGGGGGGTGAATCAGTATTATCACATCAATAAAATTTTTCCATTTCCATATTCAGATTCATATATGCTACTTCCACAACTTCTTATGATTCAGTTAGTTGATCCTTAATGAGTGCATTAGGACATTATCAACCATATTAACAGTAAACAGGTGCAGTAAAATAGAACAGATCATGACACATAAGCCACACACATGAACACCATGATATAAGGTGGAAACCCAATGTGGGTGAAAACCACCTGCTACAATATGTCTCTATGTTCTTTCAATTAGAAACTTCTTTTTACAATTGTACTGGTGCAGTCCTTTACCAGTACGCAGGGTGCAACCTGCAGAGAGCTACAACCCTCTCTCGTTTTCCAGACTCTCCTAGAAGGGAGCTACAACCCCCTTAGCTCTTGCACTAGCCAAGATACTAGTACGCAGGTGCTGGCCTACAGAAGGCTACAACCTTCTCTTTCTTCCAGGGACCACGTTTCATAAATTTTTCAGACTGGATCCATGAACATCAATCATCATCAAGAATTTCTGCATCAAACAATCTCCTTTTCACCAATTAGCACTGAATCAAGTAGACACTTCTCTGACAGCTATATCCAAATCACAGTAACTGTAACCACACACGAAATCTAAACCCAGAACAAAAAATACTATCATTCAAGCTTTAAGATTAAGACCCATCAAAAGAACTTATCCTTCTCCTTGCGCTCAGGTTCCTTCTTTATTCAAATCCAGATCTGCACCATAACCCAATCCCAGTATTCCAGATCTAGCACTTTATCAGATATTCAATAGCAATTCAGATGATTCTTTGCCAAATGATCTCCTTCCCCTTTTATAGTCTTAGGCCTTTCACAATACCATGGTCCAAAACCATAATAAAACAATACCATGAACCCAATACTTGGGAACAACACTTTTGGATGCAATACCACGGACCAAAACCATAGGATCGAAGAACTGTCAAACCAATTCCATGAACCAACCATGAAAGTGCGTGAACTTTTCTCCACATGAAATAAACTTTTTCTCCACATAAAAGTGCGTGAAATTTTCTCCACATGAAATAAACTTTTTCTCCACATAAAAGTGCGTGAACTTTTTTTTTTTACATGAAATAAACTTTTCTCCGCATAAAAGTGCGTGAACTTTTTCTCCACAAGAAATAAACTTTTCTCCGCATAAAAGTGCGTGAACTTTTCTCCACATGAAATAAACTTTTCTCTGCATAAAAGTGAGTGAACTTTTTACATAAAATTTTCTCCGCATAAAAGTGCGTGAACTTTTCTCTACATGAAATAAACTTTTATCTTCATGAAAGTGCGTGAACTTTGCTGCACTATAATTTATCATCTGAGATGAGTGGGCTACCATCAAGTACAACATATGTATCATAATGCCAATATTGACGTCTTTTGATTTACTTTTATGAGTTTTAAAAGACAAGTGTTCAACAATATTTCCATATTTTTGGAGTTTGAAAAGAGCTGAAAGGGAACTACTCCTTGAGGAACAAGTGGTATAAAGGGTTGCAACTAGTTCTGGTCATGATGGAACTGCTCAAAACATGTAAAGGTCAATAGGATGGCTAAGAGAGCCACTCATCACAGTGGTTCCTCAAGCAAGGGTAAAACAACCAAGTGAAAGTGTATGATCAGACAAAGATATGGTGACGATATAATGAAAAGCCAAGGCTCATCTAGCAAAAATAGGCTGATAAAAATTGAAATCACGATAGGTAAAGTGGGAATGGTTTCATTTTTACAAAATATTGAAACATGGGAAACTAATCTTGAGGATACTTGAATATGGTTTCATTTTTTCACAATCTTGAAACATGAGAAAAAATTATGCTTAGGTTTGGTTTCATTTTTACACGAGCTTGAAATGCAGACAAACTATGCTTGAGATTGGTTTCATTTTTACACAAGCTTGAAACAAAGAAAAACTATGCTTGAGATTGGTTTCATTTTTACAAAAGTTGAAACAGAGACAAACTACGCTTGAGATTTGGTTTCATTTCTACAGAAACTTGAAACAAAGAAAAACTATGCTTGTGATAATTTTGCATGCACCCAACATAATGAATCAATTTGAGGTACATGCCCCCCAAGCTTCATTTCATTTACTTAAGTAAACTATTGGTTACTAATAGGTGGATGGAATGAAGGTTCATTTACGCGATCAAGTGAAAGACTCGACTGGAATTTACGAGATCTAATCAAAGACTTGAATTGCAAGGGTATTTGGTCCATTTTTTAACGAGCTTGACATGTGAAAATAACCATGTTTATAACACCTTGTTTCATTTTTTAACACGCTTGACACAAGTAAAGGAACTCTACTCCAGGAACCATGATTCATTATTTAGAGAATTTGACATAAGCAAAGGAATTGTGCTCCAGGAACCTTGATTCATTGTTTAAGTAGCTTGACACAAGAAAAGGAACTCTACTTCAGGAACCTTGATCATGGACCATAAGAGGCCATGGAGGCCATGGATTCCAAGAAGTTATCATCAAATGGGAGAACAATGCTTTAGAAGGGATACATATCAAGGGATCTAATGGAAAGATCAGGCTCCAATGCCCCCCAACACATGATGCACTATATCACTGACTATATCTTTAGTAGATGCAGGCATGGGACAATTGGCCACATAATTAACCTGTGGTGGGGGTGATACCACTTGCATATAAGGACCATTTAGGGAATATGGTTGATTGGGAGTCAGATTAGGGCTAGCAAACGAAAGCTGATCAATGGCCATGATTCATCCTTCATGCAGGAAACATATCACACGAAAGAGAGAAGAGAAAAGAGTTCCCATGACATAAAAATAGTCACAACCAAGGAATAAATTAAAATCCAAAGGGTCTTGGACAACAATCACATTGATATAGACAATTTTTCCTCCCAAAGTAATAGGCAACTTATGAAGGATCCCTAATGGTTGACTAGTTCCTCTATTAAAAACCAACACATTCTGGGTGTTATCACAAAATCAATCTCTGAAGGGGCTGCTGATCAGGTAGACTCTGTGTAACTGTTTCAGACCAATCTTTTGACTAAGGATTAGCCTCCCTAGCCTGAGAGGGATCTCTCAAAAAAGTTATTGATTTTGACTGTTGATAAGAGGGCTAACTCTAGTAAAGTAAATTTAATAAACATGTTGGCTGGATAGACATTAAAAAGACTTCCATTGGGCTTATGGAGTTGATCATATTCAGTAAGATATAACACTGCTCATGCATAGAATTTAGGGCATGTAATGTTTAAATACTCAAAACAACATCTCATAGAAACCTCAGTTTACAAATACACACATGAAGTCAGAGCTGCATAAGTGAATTCTGAGTGATTGTGTATTCATACAACTGTAAAAAACATAAAACATAAAGCAAAACCACATGTCTTGAGCATTTGAAACACTGTAAGAATCCTGAGAAGATAAGCAGCAAATTATATTACTAAACTGGGTTTTTATACAAGCCAAAGCAATACTCTGTTTTTCAAAATATCCAACCCTTGTTACATAGATGTTTCAACTATATATAGAAACATAACTCTAACTACTTGGAGCTTCCTCCTCCAGCATGAGGGGAGCTCGATGA